>MKEJ01044538.1:0-13511 GCA_001753735.1 Embelia ribes | reverse complement strand
CAACTCACCCCTCGGGTTCTGGGTGTTTGGGATCTGGGGGCATGACAGGCACACAAAATGAGGAAACGTCAATGAAACAACAAGACGATAAAAATTTTACCCACGCGTAGCTATCGCGATAACGAATAAAAAATATGTGCACCTCGAAGCCAGACGTCGAATGCAAGCGATGAAATCAACCCCGAAAGCTCCGATACTCTGAGTCCTGAAACGATCTACCAAACGACATCAGCTAGTATCGAACGTATAGCAATTAACGACCCACTAAGTCGTCAAGAAGATGTCCGTCAACTTTATTACTACAATTCAAATTGGTACGCAAATCAAGGTAATGCAAATGAAAGAAAGAGATGAAGAAACTTACGTAGAAATGTTTCTTGCACGATGTAGACTCCGAATACGTAATTATTTTCCGCGGACAAAGGTCCGAGCTCGACAAACCCGGTCTCCCTTTTTCTTCCCTCTTTCCGACTTCTCTATTTCTCTGCCGTTATGCATGGTTTGTACCCAAAAAAAAAATGTGCTAAACACATGTATAAGTCAAAAGTAATCCATGGGCCGGCCCGCAGCTAAGTATTGTCTGCACTGGCCCTACCATTTTGGACTCCATGTTGACCCATTTACGCTTAGAATTAGCTTTTCATCCAAACATGAAAGTCGTAGAGGGTTGAAATATCTTTCCAATGACACTTCGTAGGCCTCAATCGGAATTACGGTTTGCAAGATATGCCCAAAAAATAAACTATTATTATGAAGCCGACTAATGTTTAATTACGTTTAAATTTTTTCCGAGGCCAAATCATGACGACGAAAAATTACCTACCACTTCCAAATGTTACTCCATGATATTTATGATAGATAAAAAAATATTACAGCCCATTTAATATTATTTATCAACGCAAAAAATTTATCCGCAAATTTCAGAACGTTTACAGCTTAGCCATCATATCCTCTACTAGGAATTGAATGTAAAATGTTCACTATCAAGGTTTGGTGGAGTTGTTAGCAATATTTAGCTGGTACATAAAATTTGTTTGTAGAAGTCCAATTTCTTGTATTCTCAGGAAGAAACTAACGCGTGTATGAATGGGTTCAGTTCATACCCCATATATTGTACATTTAAATTACTTGACATGAAATAGGGTCCTATATAGTAGACATCACATTAGAGCGGGCTGTCAATGCCGGATTCTGTTGCTACCCATTCATTATATCCACTTGATTAATGTATTCTCTTTAATTTTGTTTCTCGTTAAAACTGAATATTGTGTTTAAATCGCACTTTGAACAAATTAATATTTTATGCTCTCTCTATTAATAAATAATTGATGCGTTTGACTAGACACAAAATTTATGCAAAGTTAAAATTAATTTAATTACATTTACATTAGGTTAAACAGGTACCTTTACTCTATAATTTTTTGATGCTCATATCTTTTGATTGACGACTAGATTCTCGTTTTAAAACTTTTTACACCAAAATGTGTGGTACCATTTCAAAGAGCCAAATTTCAAAATTCAAATAAGGGCAATTTGGTAATATACTAGGTTTTGCCACAAGTTGATTTTAAATTTGCAATTATTTTTGGACAAGTTAAATGTTTGATCGTACCGATTATTTATAAAAGGAAAAAGTATTACATTATGCCAATTTCATATATTGTTGGATTATCGTTCTATTCTGCATTCGTCTTTTTGAAGAATAATGTCCTGGGGTACTTTGATCTTTGACATGTAATTCTTATCTCATTTAGCACTACAAACTTAAACATTCAGTCCTCTTTAAAATCTAGATTATTTCACCTTGCAATTCTTTTTCTATCAGCTGATTTTTCGTAAATTCCAATGACTCGTACTTGATACTGGTTGCTTTTTTCCCCTTGTAGTGCGATAACTTCTGCATGTTGGGCATTTGGGCTTACAATATATTTTTCTCAGTTCGGAATTTGCTGCTTCTCGTAGCCCTGTTTTCAAATATTGCTTACTCCGTTCATTTTCTTCATGTTTTGCATGATATTCCTTGCGCAATTTATTATCTGCCTAGCGCACATGTTTCTCTTTATAAATTGTGCAACTCAGCGATTTTGATGCAGTACAATAGCATTGGAAGTTCTACAATAGCATGGGAAGTTCTATTCAATCCGTTCTTTTTATTATATGTTGCTTCTAAGTTGAAATTTAGAACATAGAGAAGGATATATACATTGCTAGAGCAAGAGGTTGTCAACATTATAATCATCATTTAAGTATTTAAAATCCCAATATATTGAAGTAAACTAAATAAAGCAAAATAAAACATCACATTAGGTCGTTAATGTGAATTTTTCAACGCCACTCATTTCTATCAAAGCTATTTGCTTATCCTACATCATAATACACACATCTTTTTTGTTACACTTGTATTTATATAGTTAAAGATATATCTCTATCTTTCCAATTTGTTCCTACTCTAATACTTTCGTATTTTCTAACTATATTCACTCACTAATCTCCTTCTTATGTGTCAAAACTATTTTAAACTGTCCTCTCTTATCTTATCTTATCTTAAATTGGTATTACTGCTAGTCCCAACTCGAATATCTTTATTTCTAATCCTCAGCATACGCATCTCCACTATATTTATTTTGTGTTTATCTTATTTCTTAATAGCGCAGCACTAATTTCCATACAATACAATTGGTCGTACTGCGATCTTATTAAAATTTTATTTTAACCATAAAAGCTTATACAGTCAAACAAAATTCTGGATGCACTTTTCCATTTCATTTATCCTGCTTGTACTCTGTGATTGATATCTCTTTCTATTCCACTGTTGCTTTGGAGAACTGATCATAGATATCAAAAATGATCAGTATTTGTTAACACCTTACCAGCTAAATTAACCACAGTCGAATTCAGTATATGTCGTCCACTGATACAATACACTATATATTCAGATTTTGACCTACTGAGTTTTAAAATTGTGAAATTCTAAAGTATGTCTCCATAATTCTAGCTTATCATTTATGTCCGTTCTATTCTCGTTGACCAAAAATATATCATCAATAAATAATATTTCACCATAGCATTTTGGTTTGTATGGATCTTATCAATTCATCCTTATGAATAAGAAAGTGCTTAGTGTTGAGTCTTTATTTATCCCTATTATAATATGGACAACAAGTCATTACATATTTTAACATCGATAACTGCACCTTCATACATATTCATGATAATATTTATATATTTAAAGGGAATCAGATTATTTGTTAAAACTCACCAAAGTATTTTTCTATAAACTCTATCATAAGTCTTTTCTAAATTAATAAAGCTCATATGTATCTTTTCCGCTTAATGAAGACATATCCAAGGCTTCCATTCCTATTTAAACAAATTAAGAAAGCAAATGATAGCGTAAATATCCCTTGGTCCTGGGTTGGAAGAAGATCTTGGGGGGAAGAGGAAGGAGGCCAATGACACTTAGAGTTTTAGGGTATGTGGTTGGAACTTTTGAGTAAATAAATCAGTTTATTTTTAACTAAGAAAAAAATTGTATGCATTTAGATTAAAATTTTTAATTTATTTAGATTAAAATAATAAATAAGCCCACTTAAAAGTCGAACGTCGAACAACTAAACACTATAAAGTTTGTAAGTAAAAAAAATTAAAAATTTAGTGTTTATAAGTTGCAACCAAACAAATCCTTACTATAATGATGGAAAGTTATTTCTAAATGGAATCAAACATTAAAAAATTGTGAATGCAAATACTAAATTTTGATTATGTGACCTAGAATTTGTCTCAAAATTTTACAATATTTTAGAAGATTGGAGGCCTCTTTCCCATAATTCTGCGCCATCCCAACAGCCGGCAACAATTGCAGGTTAAATCGGGATTATAAAATAACAATACTAATTTATCAAATTAAAATAGTAATGTTCATGCTGAAATTAAAATGTAAAATTCTTTTTTTTTTGAATTTTTTTTAATAGTTCGAAATAAAATTGCAACTGTTGCGGCCTATACGATTGCAGCACCCCCATTTTATTCCGAGAGGTTTTGTGGTTTTTGTGTTGGTCCTGGAAAGTGACCCCTTAGCTGGTGAGGGGACATTATTTCACTTTTTGGGACACACGAAGGAGAGGGAGAAGAACAGCAACTAGTTTTTTTTTTTCCTTATGGAAGGTGACAGCGGCTAGATCTTAATCACAAAATATATAAATGGAAATGGATAATTGCTAGGGATTAATATATTTTCAATGGATGTAATATTTATAATTGTTATATCCAACCATTTTGTCGAAGAGTGAAGTGTCTCGTTACATTCTTTTTGACATCAACAAGCTCAAAATCATAACATTTGTCTCCACGTGTATCAGCGAACCTATAATAAATTTATAGAAATACTTGAAGTTATTTAAAAAAAATTAATTAAAATTTTAATGCTAAAATTACAGATGAAAACATTAAACTAAAATAACCTCAATTAGAAAACTTATAAGTCCATCCCTACCTACATATACGTGTGAAATATAGATACGTTGTCCCGTCCCAAATTCCGAAAAATTAGAAGACGCAAACTATTACAAAATAAAAATGATGATAGTCCAACCGACAACAAAAATGATAAGTACGACAACCCAAACCTGTACACATCCATATATCAATATTAATATCAACTACATCACGAAAATAACCTCCGAATATAATACATCTTGAAAATGAATACAACATGGTATGAACTAAGGCGATCCCAAAGTACACCCAAAAGAATGATGGTACAAATCAATTAGGCCCAGCCTGAAGGATACATACTCGATAAAATTCTATACAACACCCAAAATACAAAGCACAATAGTAGAAAATTCCCGAATGGCTTGAGTTTACCTTAGTATCTGAAAAATAATATAGGCAAAATATATATGCAAGAATATACAAGTCAGATCATGAACACGATAAAAACGATACTATATGGTTACTCGAAATATATAAGCATGTATGAATATAAATAATCAAAAGACAATTATCATGCTACAATTCGAATAATATGTAACTTTACTACGATATATTTTGATAGACTTAAAATACATCAATATCCACGATAAACATTTAATTTAAAGTATTACATGCTTCAACATGAAAATAAATATGTAAACATGCACATGATAAACTGCAAGTATACCGATAAGCCATACCTATATACAGATACAAACCCCTACCTATGAATACCAACCATGAATCTCCAACTACGTCCCTCAAATCCCGATTCCGAATCCCGGCTCTGCCTCTAACTACAACTCCAATCCCAAATACCAACTACATTTTTGAGCACCAATTACGAATTCAAACATCGACTATGACTCCAAATGCCGACTATGAATACCACATACCGAAATTTGCTTACCTAAATCTGCATACCCAATGCTGCTAACCGAACACCGCTAACCATATACCATTGATCCGGATACCTCTACCGAATACCGCTAACCAAACACCTTTAATCGAGCATCACTAACCATATACAACTAACCGAGTACCGCTAACCATATACCACATATCTGAATACCGCTAACCATATACTGCTAACCGAGTACTGCTAAACATATATAACTGATCTGAATACCACTACCAGAGTACCGCTAATCGAGTAATGCTAACCATATCCTCTAACCAAGTATCACTAACCATATCCAAAAGTAAGCATGTTTTCCAACATGAGGGGTTTAGTATAAAGTCCACAATTGTAAAAATTGGGTCATAATACTATTTCCATAAAAGTTTGGACAAATATCTTTTTCTGAATTATGTCATAAATTACATATACCTTGCATATGTCCTAAAATTTCCTCGATTATACATATGCCTCGCATATATTTGGAAATCATTTAAAATATAAAAGTGAGATTAAATGGCATATCTCATGTATGCTCATGCTATGCGTTATATTCCCCATTATTACCAAATTCCAATTTCCAAATCCAAATACCAATTTCGCATACCAAATTCCAATTCCATATTCCGCATAACGATTTTGCATTTCGCATACCAATAACCAATTTCCGCATTATGCATACCAATTATCAAATTCACAACTCGAAACCCGCATATAATTCCCAACTAATGACTCAATAAAAAATGGGACTAGTATCTTTTTCGCATGGGCTCGTTGTCCTTTTTCCTTGTGAAAGAGCACGAGTGGCATAGGTGCATGATTTATAGGTCCGACTCAAAGTTGTCAAGACGCTCATAAAATCCGCATTTTAGTTGGTAAAAATTGACACTAGTCCCGAAAAGAAATAGAAAAAATTCATATTGAATCAACATAAATACGTCTCCTTTCTATTCATAATTACCAATTTCCAAATTCCAAATTTCCAATATATCGAAATGATAAATGTGTATGAATATGTTCGAATGCGTAATTATTATGCCAATGATAATATAAATATGTTCAATGTTTAAGTTGAATATCGAATAATAAATGAACGCGAACAAGCCCTATTGAATGCCTCGATTTATATGTATTCTGAAAATACGATTTTAAATATGCTCAGCAATTACTGAATCCATTTAATACATGAATAAACCTAATACTGAACAACATAACCAAAACAAAATCTTAGACATTTCACACATGTCGATATAACTACATAAGCTCGTAATTATATTGTTATTCTTGATCCGCCCAACCTTGAAAGTGTATCTGAAGCCTCCCGGAAACTACTGAAGAAAATTCCCAAATTCTTCCCATAATCCCTCCTAATTGATCGAGTTACAAGTCTCGAATTAGAATGAACCTATATACAAAAATAATCTATGAGATACATGGAAAATAATTTCTAAACTTATTTTGACAAACTTGAATGGCACGGAATTGGAAAAAATATCACCGAGAAAATGTAACAACTAAACTTATATCAATGCTTAGCCCTTGCAATGGTAAGTAGAAAGTATATAAGCCTCAAGGACATACAATGATCGAAACTAGCTGATATTTCACTGAAACCGAAGAAAACTTAACCACTTTAGCCTTCCATTTTGATCTATGCATGGGTCTCGGATTGGAGAGATCCTAGACATAAAAATGACCCACAAGACATGAGAAATAAGATGTACTAATTTATTTCAGTAAACCCGAAAGCTACAAAAACCGAGAGAAAGTAAACGAGAAGAAGAAGAAACAAAACTTACGTCAAAACAAAGTCCTCATGTTAAGGATTCCGAAAATGCAACTTTTGAACTTAGAAAATGAGCAGAGCTAGATGATACGGGTCAAAAAGTGTGAAAGCTCTCTTGAACTCTTTCTCCTTCTCTCTCCACCAGAATACATATAAAAGTTATATACTAAAAAGTGTTTTTCAACACTTATTATAATTAGAAAATGTCCAATTTCATCGATCCAATGGCAGTTGGGTCGATCAGCTTTCACTTTTGGATCGATCTAAAGCCACTGGAATCCAACCTCTATCTGAGCCCCCGACATATGTTGAAAACTTCTGAAAACACTCATAATCACTCCTAGATATAAATGAAAGTATTTTGCAACATGTGGAATAGTGTTTGAAAGTGTAAAATTCCTCCAATACTTCACAATGCAACTTCCGACAGATCCCGTCACATTCTCCACAATTCCATATTTTCCAAAACTAACTCCCCTTGAAACGCTCAACATAATACCTCCACAATATCAAATCTACGATACACAATAAATAATATATTATAATACATATAATAATATTACTCACTAATGCGAAAAAATTTACCCGTAAATTTTTGGGACATTACATATGTATGGATGTTATTTATCCAATATATTACTAGCGTCCCATCATCATTCACATCATGAATTCAATAAATTGAATTTGGCTAAATGATATCAACTTGCTTATCCATTTCTCTAACAGTTAGGGACAAAATCAGGATACATAAGTATAAATTTTTTAAGGTAACTAAACCTATATAAAAAAAAAATTACACTGTAAATTTAAAAATAAAATTACAAATATAAAACTTTACACTAAAAATTTTGGTCCAAAAAAATTATAGAAATTACTATAAACTCTTTTAGCATACTAGTAGTTTCATCATTGTCTAACACACCAGCTGGTATTCGTGTAAAAATATATATTGTTGGCAGAAGTAAATTGGTTAAATCTTTATCAAAAGTTTTCCAACCCTAATGTGGATTATGGATATGGAGGGAGCGTTAAAAGTGATTAGTTTGAATGATATATTGGTATGATCTTGTACATTTTATATGTCCGCCAATATATTTACTTTTTGTTAAACTAACCATTGAATTTACCGTTTCTTTTCTCTTAGATATGTAACAAGTCTGAATTACAACCCTTTTTCGTTGCAGAAATATTAATCCGTTCCTCAAAGAAATATGTTAAAGTCGTGTTTAAATCGCAACATTGCACCGATTGAGGCAAAACTGGCAAGCGTTATTAGGGATCCGTAGCCGAAGTTCTGGTAATTAGTTTTTGATTTATAGAGAAAAGAATAATATCAAAGCATAAGATGCATTTAGTTGGCCAGACAACGAAGAAAACAATGAAATAAGAGGCTCTTACAATGGGATCGTTTGCATTTGAAGACTAATTAATAATTTTGCTACCATTCATCTGTCTAATCAACAAAGATACATCGATATAATTATTGAGTTACAATATATTGGTCCATATGTTGGCAAGTCGAACACTAGCACATAGATACAAATAGACAAAACGATAAGAACAATGGAATTGTGATGATGCAATCCGGGCTAGCACTCGATGAAATGTGTAGTATTATCGTATTTTTCAACTTAATTATATGTTGATGCTGGGATAATATCAGACAAGATGAATTAAACAATGGAAAACTCCAAGCTAGTGATGGTATGATATCACCGAAGTATGTCCACAGTGGAAAAAATTATTCCCGAAACAAGTTTACATCAAATTAACCACTCATAGTTTATAACGTCGCAGTCAACGTGTCACCTAATGTTATGACATATTGCTCCAACAACTATTTCTGCCTAAAGATTTTGCCGCCCCTTAAAAATAAATAAAATTTGGCCTAGTGTTCTGCGATTTGTGGAAGGTATTTTGAGAATTATACCAAATGTTTGAAATCGTAAAAGCTGTAGTTGTAATGTCCACATTTTTGCAATAATAAATCACGACAAGAAGAAATAAGATTTCGCGAAAAAACCTCCATTCTAGGTCTAAAACATCCACATAAAACGTCAATGACAATGATAATAAACATCTTTCGGCCTTTTATCGTGTTTTGGTCTCCTACCTGCAGTAATGGCTAACGGCATACATCAGTCTAAAAAATCACAAATAAAAGTAAAAAGACATAAATCTCTAAACTTCGTTATTCTTGAGTGATTTTCAACCTAGGCTTGTTCTCCATGATCAACAACATCTATTTCTGTTTGACGTTTTATAAGAAAAACATTGCAATAAAATGCAACCAAACATGTACAATTCAGACATGTATCCAATAGTGACAAAATAACAATTAAATTGACATAATTCATAATGCAAATAAAAATGAATCTTTTATGTACATCCTCATTCCACTAAATATACATCAAACAACATGTAATATAAAGAAAACGACACATCCGATACGACTAAATATACATCAAACCGCATGTAATATAACAAAATGACACTTCCGACTTGACCGACTACTCTGGCACCATATCCTGAGGCTTTACGGGTAAAGCCTTGTGGATAGCCCTCCCCATCTTGAGTTCACATGGAACCCGCTAAAGGATGGTACTAAACTGCTAGAACTAACACAATTCCCCGGACAGTCTAATACCCAACAACAGTCTATGGAATAGATGTACTCCTATAACTAACGACATTCAAAATATAAGTATATTTCATCTTCGACTTTTTAAATATTTGATATCTTTATCCTGTTACTATAAAGATTTACATCCAATTATTCATGAAATAAAACATCAAATCTATAACAAGGGAACTCGTCCGGACAAACTCCATCTCGCTTGGATGAAATGGTGTCTCATCCGGACCAAAGCCATTTCGTTTGGATGAAATTTCCTTCATCCTAAACACAAGTTCCATCCACGAAGTACGAGAAAAAAATCTCCCAACTCAACCAAATCATCCAACAGTAGCTATAATTTGACAATAAAATATGTCTAAGTGACTAAAACATGACTTTTATTACTATTGATCAATCCTCCGTAATATAACTTATACGACAACAAATGATTTCTTCGAAAAGCTGGGAAATTACCCCTAACCCTCTCTTCTACTGATTGTCACCAAAATATAAGCCTACAACCAAAATTGAATGGCAATTCTTATCATTAACAACTATCTAATTATTAATTCATCATTACAATACCATTTTGATGAATTTGAACAAGAACAAGTATAAACAACAGGAAGAACTAGGGATAATACTTACGTCAAAATGACAAGAACCGGAATTTTTTTTTGAATTCGTGTTTTGATCGTCATGCGGTGTATTCTATCTTTCGGATCAAAGGGTTTTGTGTTTCCCTTTCTTCTCCTCTTCTTTTCCCTTCTCTCTTTGTTCTATTTGTTAACGTAAGAATGATTTGATCATACGATTAAATATAAGAGAAAAGAAGATAATTGACTTTCCCATTCAATTTTAACTTGATTGCAATTTGGTCACAGTTATATCATAATTAATCCATTTTTATTTTCTTTTAATATATAGGGCCTTATAGTTTTCCCCTCAAAAAAAGAATTTTGTCCCTGAAGTTTAAGTCATACCTGTAAACAGTGCTGAGAACTTGTTCCAGGTGTCCTCTTCATATTCCCAATTTGTTCCTCAACCCCATGATGCTTCCAAAATATATGAATCAAAGGAATCAATTTTCCTTATAGCACCTTCTTTTGGCGATCCATAATACTCACTGATTGCACTCCATACGACATATCTTTCTCCACTACCAAATTAGAATAGTCAATCACGTGAGATGGATCTGGCCCATACTTCCGTAACATCGATACATATAGCTGCAGTGGTAAAGGCAGTTTGTACGCCAATTTTCCAACTTTCTCCCAAATCTGAAAGGGTCCCATAAGTCTAAGTGACAACTTTCCCTTCTTCCCAAATTGCATTACCCCTTTCTAAAACGAGACTTTGAGGAATATATAATCCCCATCGTCAAAGGATAATGGATGTATTCTCTTATCGGTCTAATTCTTTTGACGACTCTACGACATCACCAATCTTTGTCTGATCACATTTACCATTTTTAATGTTTGCTAAGAGATATTTAGTCCCAAAAATGGTGAATGTCCAAATTCCACCCAACATATCAAGGATCTGTATAGCAAACCATGCAATGCCTCAAATAGTATCATCCCAATATTCGAATGGTAATTGTTGTTGTATGCAAACTCAGCTAGGTATAAGTAATCCTTCTAGCTTTCCCTAAAATCAAGCATACATGCTCATAACATGTCTTCTAATGTTTGAATAGTCCATCTGTTTGAGGATGATAGGCATTATTCTTTGTTAATCTCATGCCTATGGCATTTTATATACCCTCTCACGACTGTGACATGAACCTCGAATCTCGCTCGGATACAATAGTATAGGGTGCACCACAAAACCGAAGGATCTTATTCACATACATTTGCAACAACATTTCTACTCCATTTTCCTTCTTGATAGGCAAGACGTTTGCTAATTTTGTCAGCCTATCAACAATAACCCATATGGTGTCCTTTCTTCCTCTCGACCTTGGTTATCCACCAACAAAATCCATCGTAATATGTTATCATTGTCATTTTAATATCTTGAGTGATTACAACTTACCACCAATCTTCTTCTTATCCCCCTTGACCAGCTGGCATGTTAAACACTGTGCCACAAACTAAACGATGTTCCTCTTCAAACGCAGCCACCAGTATGTGTAGCTCAAACCATGATACATCTTATTTCCACACGGATGTACCACTAATCGATACTCTCTCAATACATCCTCTTTCATTGACTTAGAAACATATAAGCGACATCGGTATCTTAACTCTCCGATCTCCCCAACTATCCAAACTCTAGATTCCCCACTATGAGCTCTAGCAATGAACTTATGCGATCGCGCATTATCTTGCTGAGATTTAATTACTCTATCTTCTAATTCGGGTTGTACGATCATAATATAAAATGTGACCTTTTACTCACTGTCAATGAACTTATTACCAATGAACTCCAACCCAAACTCACTGAATGTCTTCATGGCATCTCAGAATACAACGAGTTTTGCAACTCAATGTATCATCTACCACATTTACCTTTCTTAGATGATACTGGAGGTCAAAGTTGTAATACTTTAAGTCCTCCATCCATCGTCTCTACCTCATAGTCAAATCCCTCTGCATAAAGATGTATTTAAGGCTATTTTGATTGGAAAAAACCTTGAATTTCTCTCTATATAGATAGTGCCTCCAAATCTTCAACGTGAATAAAACTGCTCCCAGTTCCAAATCATGCGTAGGATAGTGATGTTCATGTACCTTCAAATGTCTAAAAGTGTACGCAACTATCATCTCTGTCTCTATCAGTACACATCCTATATCTTCTTTCAATGCTTCATAGTGTATCACATATCCTACTTCTATTTCTAAAATGATAAAAAATGGAGCTATGGTTAATAACTCCTTTAGTTTTGTAAAGGACTCCTCATACTTAGCATCCCATTCAAACTTGACCCTTTTGCATGTAAGGCGGGTCATAGGGGATGCTATAATAGAAAAATCTTTCACAAACCTCGTGTAACTATCCACTAGCCCCAAGAAGCTACGGATCTCAAAGACGCTTTAGGGTCGCTTCCATTCCGACACCACCTCTACCTTTGATGGAACCATTGTTATCCTTTCAGCTATCACAACATGCCCCAAGAACTTCACTTCTTAAAGCCAGAACACACACTTTGACAACGTCGCATACAGCTGATGTTCTCGTAGTGTCGACAACACGACCCTCAAGGGTTCCCAATATTCTTTCCTAGCCTGCGAGTATACTAGGATATCATCTACAAATATGATAACGAATCGATCCAGATACTCCCAAAATATCCTGTTCAGCAGGTCGATAAACACTACCTGAGCATTCGCATAACTAGAAACTCGAATGCCTATATCGAGTCTAGAAGATAGTTTTCTCAATATCCTCCTCTCGGATTCTCAACTTATGGTACTCCGAGTGAAGATCAATCTTTAAAAAATACTTTGACCCCTTCAACTGGTCGAACAAATCATCTATTCTTGTCATTAGATACTTATTTTTAATTGTATCTCGATTCAACTTCCTGTAATCGATACACATTCTCATCGATCCATATTTCTTCTTTACGAAAACTGCCGATGCACTTCATGGTGACGTACTCAAATAGATGAACCTTGTATTTGTAAATTATCAACTTGTGTCCTTATTTCATCCATTTCAATGGGAGATAAATGGTGCGGTGTCACATAGATAAGTCTTGTATCCGAAATGAGGTCTATAGTAAATTCCAC
>MKEJ01044531.1:0-11182 GCA_001753735.1 Embelia ribes | reverse complement strand
TTTCAAGGTAAACAAACATAATTGAATTAAAATGCATAGAAATGAGGACATTTAACACGTGGGGCATTCTATACATGCCTCAGCTTCGAGTTTGGTTAAATAGTCAATGAGAGAAGCCTTGTCTCTCCTCTTAATTGAAAAAACACTCTGTGATACGGATGGGATTAAAAAGATTTTTTATTAGAAAATACGTTCCAAAACTACAAGTATTTTCCATTAAGTTCCATACAACTGGAAGAAAGCAAGTTTTCCAATTACGCGTATGTACGTACGACTATTAAACGGCAATATTTACTAACTACGCCTAAGATACAACAATAAATTCCAACAACCTACAAAATTGCGTTCAACTTTCAAGGTAAACAAACATAATTGAACTAAAAAGCATAAAATCGAGAACAATTAATGTGAGATAGAATTATTTATAGACCTCAGATTCGAGCTTGGTTATATAGGCAATGAGAGAGGCCTTGTTTCTCTTCTTAATCGACTCCTCGTCGAACCCCGCGTCTCTGAGCCGCCTCCAGATCGCGTCATCGCTGAGGGGCGTCCGCGGAGCTCTCGCCGAACCTGGAGTGATTGCCACTTGGTCCGATCGAGGGCTCGCCATTGACGATTCGAATGCTGTAGAGACAGAAACCCTAGATTGAGCTCACAAGCAATTTGGGGGAGAGTTCAGAAGTTCGGTTGGTAGTGAAGTTGTGCGCAAAAGCAACTCTCTTGTAAAGCTTTCTCAGCACTTTTCTTGGTTCTCTCTCTCTCTCTATATATATATATAGATATATATATATGTGTGTGTGTGTGTGTATTTGAATACGTATATATGTATATAATTGATCGTTTGTTTGCCTTTTCTTCTCTAGAGAATAGAGATGCCGCTGTAAAAACCTTTTGACTGAGTGGTGGGAGGGGTTTATACCTTTGACTCTATAGTCCAATACTCAGAAAGACGACGTCGTCTTGGATTTATACAATTGTGATTTGTGTACCACGCCCGCCCACCTTAATCAAAAGATTTTAGTTTTTGAATTTTGAAGGGTTTAATAATGTCACAATTAATGTCAAAAAAATTGACAACGTACACAGATATGTGCATTAAATATATATAATTACTTGTCATAATTTTAAATCTCCTAGTTTAAATGTCAATTACATAATCAATTTATACTTCATCCATATATCTATCGATAGGCTGATTTTTGAATTTTGGTAGTCACAAATTAGAGCTTCCTTCCCTAGTTAAAACAATGGAAAAGAAAAGTATTTGGATAATATCCCTTATTTTTGTGCATTTTCATCAAGAATAATGATATATATATATATATATATACATATTTTGTACATGCAATTGAGTGGCAAGATCACGCATACGTTAATCTCCTCTTTAAATATAAAAATAATTCACAAATCAAACAATCAAAAGTTATGATCTTGTGCATATAAAGCATGTACACATTCGTATGCATAGCATTGTTCCTTTATCAACAAATATAATTTCCATGTAATTGGGTGACAAGTTCATGAACATTATCTCTTCTTTAAATATAAAAATAACCCACAAAATCAAACAATCAAATGTTATAATGTACATACAAAGTGTCTACAATGTACGCATTAACATGTATGCATATCATTATTATTTTTTTTTAATCAACAAATACAATTTCCATGTTCGTAATGAATGAAATATTAAAAAAATGAAAGTGATTAACTTTATTGCTTTAACCAGATTATTCAAGAATTCTAAATGTGCTTAAAAATAAATTATCCAATCAAATAGGAACTCAGTGTATACACAATGGCACAACATTGTTATTAATGATGCAGAACACCTGCAATCACAACTCAAATTTCTGAAGGGGGAGCTGAAGCAAATTATGCACCCTTTTGATTTATGTTATGTGATAAAATGCTGAAAATGTTGAGTACAAGAACTGCAACATAATTAAGCATGTAACCACAAACTGAAGAAAGACACTCATAGAAATCCCAAGTTTCTCCCACCATGTTGGTAGAAATCATTTACATTCGGAATATATTTATTTATTTAGAAACTGTAACTACAAAGAAGTCGAAACAATTTTTTATCATACAACTTCACTTCATACAAGGCTGATCACCTTTGACTATAAACAAAATCAGGGTTATTTGGAGTAGAGATTAGATGATGTAGAGGCAGCTGTTCGTAAATATTCAACTTGCCAACTCCGATTAGCGCCTTCTTTTCCTTGTAATAGTCATCGAGCCACCCTTCAATCAGCTTGATTTCAGTTTCTCTCAGATCAACTAACCAGTCAGGATCATCATCACGCGATGCTCGCAGATCCAAGTGATGTGCGCCTGACCCGCCATAAAAAGATAAATGTAAAGAAACAAGAAAAGAAAAATTAAAAACGAAACAAGGCGAGAGTTACCACCGCTGCCCCCTAATTGCTAGGAAAAGAAACATTCTTTAGTACCGAACTAGATATTGTACTAGATAGAGAAGATTGTTTTTGGGGTAATCAACCAATAAAGCCACAAATCTCTTTATCCGTGAGCTAATCAATGAAAAATTACTAAAATGTGCTACATTTCCCTGAATCATGTATTGCATACCAGATGACAAAACAAAGGAATGACCAAAAGGTAACAGAAACAACGCATATCTTAATTACCCTTTTCTGCCACAAGAGCAACAATAGTTTCCGACACATCTTCCAGAACACTGCGATAGCAATTAGCAACATCCATCAAAATCAAAACAATTAGTCCATTATTTCTTATGAAAAACAAAAAACTTGCCTCCCGCCACTCCAAGGATCCAATAGGCCATTTGAGAAAATGATATTACTTCCAAAAGTTTTCAAGGCAGTCCTAAAATCCTGCGCAAAAAAATTTGAAAAAATGAACATCAGTTATGCAGAGAAAGTGAGAAAGAGAAGGCTAGTTTGATGTTAGGTTTTAGACTCCTAGGATCTGGTGAACTTCAGAAACACGAAAATAGATCGCAACAAGCTTAATTTAGTAACAAAGCCCTCTAACATCACGAGATGTATTAGAAAATGATGTTGCTAAATCTTTCTGTCTCATTTAGACATGCAAGTTTCTATGTTGCACATTGCTCGAGCAGGGTGTGATTCTCGTGAACAGAAATATGACACACTTCTATTTTGCCAAAAAATAATTGTCTATACTCTGTATCACCATTCGCTTACATGTCCACCAAACTCAGTAGATATCCACTTTGGTCTTGGAGTGACATTGAACATTTTCAAGCAGTCCTGTTTATAAGAAGTGTAGTTATAGTCAAGAGCTGGAAACATGCTAGTATTTTGGCTACTAGACATTGGCATAACCATCTCCGTGCATGCCTGCAAAGTGGAAATACGAGCGGTGAGAGAAAAAGAGAGGTGAAAAGTGAAAGAAAGAAAGAAATAGGAATGTGCATTGTCACTGTGCACATGTACCTGCCAATTCCAACCATTTAAGCCGTGAGGATCATCATCCATTTCAAAGCATTCAACTTCTCCAGTGTAATTGTAATACACACTTATTCCTTCAAATATTCGTTCTAGCACACTGGTTCCATCAGGGCAGCTATCGATCTTTCTGCAAACCTAGTGAAAAAGAAAGGCGTAATTGAGATTGTGCCTAGCCTAGCAATTGATAATAATTAAACAAAAAATTATGCTTATAAGCTACCAATAGTACAACAGCTCTCCTTATAACTAACAGATTGGCTAATCATCAAATAATAAAACAATATGGTTCTCGTAATCCAAGTCTAAACATAGTCTACGTGAAAAAGGCGTAAAAGAACCTCAAGTTAGACAACATTAAACAGTGAGAACCAATCATTCTACATAACATAGCCATGTAGGCTCCTATATAGGGCTCTCATTCCGTCATAAGATAACTCTCTTTCAAAAACCAAGGGTCTGTTTTGTTTTGTTTGGTTCTTATATACCCATTTCTCGATGCCACTAGCTTCCTGACTCAAAACATTCACACTTTAACTGCTGGTCTCCAAAACTGCAGAGCTTCTCAGAAAATTCTCCAGACACAATTGTAACCGACTCAATAAAAATTTCCGGCAGTGCTACACTTCTGCCAAAACAGAAAACGGCACTAAGTAAACAAAACCTAAACATTCGAAATGGATCAGCAGATCAAGTTCCCGCACCAATGTTTCAACTAACCTCTTTTATGGGGTTTCCGGGCAAAGGCATCATAAAGTTTGCTGGATATGGGTAGTTGACCATCGCCAAATAGCTATAAGCAGAGTCTATCCAGTCAGATAGCTCATCCACACTTTCTAATTTCCTGCCATTCATTTCTCCAATAAGATCAGGCATACGAAATAATAAACATTTTGAAGGTGGCATTACAAGAGCATGACAGGATTGGGAAAAAACAATGCATTTATCTTACCGACATAAGCGAAAAGTCTTAGTCAAGTTTATGAGGCCGTCATTTTTCTCACCCACGGACACAAGTTCATCCCAAGACTCCTTTATGGTGTTGAAGCAGCTAGTACTTTCACGCTGCGTAAACAAGATGGAAACAGGTTCACAATATAAAGCATGCCTCTAAATTGGACATTGAAAATGAAAAGAAAAGAATGAAACCAGATAGCAACGTACTTTGAAACTGTTTGATACTATGTCATAAAAAGTGCTTGGCGGAACAATATCTTCGAATTGTAGAATTGGTGCTGAGGATGAAAGCGCACCAATAGCAATGTGAGGATACTTGAGCCTCATCCATGCCGCCAACACTGTTCAATTTTACACCACGAACTTTCATATAAGGCTCCACCTTTTGTTATGCCCACTTTATCCATAAGATAAAAATATATATAGTTTGAAAAATATATTAGAAGGAATTGACCATGGACATAATCAGAATCTTCTTACTTCCACCATATGATCCGCCAAATAAGACTACAGGGCAAGCCTCAGCAGACAAGTTTTGTTTGAGATTAGTAACCAGTACTGCAAAATCAGCAAGAGCTTGCTCAGCTGTGAGATGTGCCAAGGTTGTAGCATTCTTATATGCTTCATCTCCACTTCCAAAGGGCATAGACTCGCCATAGTATCGATGCTGCCAATACAATTCCTTAGTCATATTGCATTATACCCCAGAGAATAAAAATGCCCAACTCATATGCAACTCCAACAATAAAAAAATTTCTGAGGGTACCTTCAATGTTTTGTTAGAAACTTCAAATTGTGAATCCATTTTCAGTCTTCACTAGTTGACTGAAAACAATGAAAATTCTAAAAATTTGGATTTTTTTTTTTCTAAGAATCAAATAAATCAACTGCGTATGTTTCTAGAAATGGGTGCTTTCTAAACCAATCTGTCAAACATGCCCCTAACTAGTAGCCAACTAGAAAACCAAACATATGCAATTATATGTTCTAATTGAGTAGCAGTAAGACTCGAATATTGGACCTCTACCTCCCCTGATAAGTGTATACCCTTTAAGGTTTTAAGAGAGACAGCAGCTCTCAACTTACCATTATGTTGGCAAGCAGCATGTAAGCAGAAAATCTCACTATTTGCAAGCTCAGAGAAAAAGAAAGTCGGACTTTATGCTTAACTTCTAGTTTTTTTTAAGTCCATAACAAAAATTACTTGAGAACATAGTAGTTTCCCAATACTAGTTTAGAAGCAAAGTAAATAATTCTACAAACAGCATTATTTTTATCATTTACCTGATTTCTAATATATGAATTAGTATATAACTACAAAACAACTCAAAAAGAACACCTTATAATGTCTCAATACTAGTTTCTTACTCCCAGCATGTATATAATAATTTGAAAAAGTGCATCAGTTACTCAAATTTTTTTTTATTATTATTATTGAACTCCAATAAGATTCAGCTGATTTTGTACACTTGAGCATTTAGATTGTGTTGTTAACCTTATCACAAGTTTTTAACTAGTCATTTTCTTTCTTTTTTTTGGTATTTTGTAAATCTCACACAAGAACAAGAGGAAAATACAAATTCAAAGAACTTATTATGATTCAGTACAAAAACAGCCAAGGAAGCACGGACACTCTAAATTGGATGCCGCACCCCTGTCGGGCTCACCGGAGATGCCGACACTCGTCGGAAACTCCGGACATGTGTCGGATATGCCACGAGCATGTCTGAAATTTTATTTATTAATTTAAATAATAGACACTCAGGGGACACGCCTGCCACAGTTGGCGGATATGGTGGTGGCCAAATTATTGATGACATGTTTGAAATTTCATTTATTAATTTACATATTGGACACTCAGGGGACACGCCTACCACACTTGGTGGACATGGTGGTGGACAAATTGTTGATGTGAATAAATAGATATGGGACTTTGCATATCTCCGTGAAGATATTTGAAATTGGTTACTCTCATTTAGCTTAATATTTTGGTGGTGTTGATTGTCTTGGCGAATGACACGTTTTGCTACTCTTGACATTGTGAAGTTGTTAATTGTCTTTTCTAAGAACTCAAAAACCAATGCCATATATCTTTTTTAGTATTTTTTAGTATTTTATATCTCATACTTTTTGGTTTATCTTGTAAGCAATTACTAAGATATAACTTTATTAACTTATAAAAAATAATTATAAAAAATATAAAAATTTTGAATCCCCACCGTGTCCATGTCCAACATGTTCTAAAGTTGCCGAATTTGTGTCTGCATCCATATCGGAGTCCGTGTTTCTTAGAAAACTGCCATATGATCTAAACGACTATACCCCTTGTGTTTCTTTTCCCTTCAAGCCATTCTTTGCGTCAACTCTAGAGTCTAAAAGTTCTCATAACTCTCTATTTGTAGGCATTTTGAATGATTCCATTCTTTGATTTGGACTTTGAATAAACATATCCCATCATATATTCTAGAATCTGTCTCACCACATAAGTAAAGACCCAATTTTTGCTACATTGTTGGTGTTGCAGAGATGTCTAATGTGTATGTTTAGGTGGATGTATGGAAAGACTGGAAAAGATAATCTGAGCAAGGTTAGAGGTGGTATTAATTGAGGATGAGATAAGCAAGAGTCACCCTCAAGTGGTTTGGGCATGTAATAGGAGACATGTGAGTGTATGACTTAGAAAAGGCGAGAATACTAATGTGGGGAAGAAACGAAAAGATAGGGGTAGACCTCTAAAAATGCGAATGCGAGTGATATGAAAGGACATGTATGTTAGATAAACAGATGTGCAAGTTGGCTTAGATATGAATGTGTAGCATAGGAAATTCACGTCAAGACATATCTTATTTCGATTCCATTTAGCCAACCCCAAATTCTTGTGTTTAAGGCTTGTTTTGTTGTTTCCTGGTGTTTTTTGAGTCCCATAATGCTAGAAAACGCATAGAACACTACAGGGAATAGAAGTTTGCACATTGCCAACTAATCTAAATGACATGAATAAAAAGCCAGTAGATTGTTATGTGGATAGTTTTCTTATATGTTTTTTTCTGAATTACATTTATTGGTCATTGATGGTTTTTGTTATGCAGAAGAGCCCGAAGAACAGTCAGAGGGAGCAGATGGAAAAATCCCTTGAACTGTGGGGACCAGGGAGTACAATTGAAATACCCCCTAAATCTAGTGAGAAGGCTAAACCGGCAGTGTCAAGTGATCAACTGGAGAAGTCGTCCTCAGATAATGGAGGAAAGACTAATGTGGTCCCATATGATAAATCGCACCAGTCAGCTGTTGATGGTACGTGTACAAAAGACATATAGTTCGTAGTGGTAATGGGGTGCTGGAAATATAATATATATAGTTTTGGGCGTTCTCAAATAATGCTATCGATAGGGAAGTTTCTAAATTCTTCATATTTATCAATGAGAAGAAGAGAGGAAGGAAAGAGAGAAAAAAGGGGCCAGGGCCGTGGGCATTTATGAAATTTATAGAAATATTTGTGACTGTAACTCTATCACCCTTCTATTGTCTTATGGGTATTTCATTGTTTTGATTACGAAAATTGTTGTTTGTAGAGGTTTCCCTGGAAGAAGCTGAAGTTCTTGCTGTTGCAATTGGTAGCATTCCTCGTATGGATATTGACGAGAATCATGTCTTGCCATTTAGAAAGACTGTCGCCCTGTGGGAAACCATCGAATCTATGGAAGTATTCAAATCAATTCCTCAAAAGCCTCATTTTCGTCCTTTGGAGAGTATAGATGAAGATTGTTGCGAAGGATTTGCTCTAGGTCACATGGTAACCTTTTTGAATATTGCCAGCAAGATACCCAAGTTGCAAGTTGACATGCCAAGAAGTTCCATGGAGAGGAGTTTGGAGAATCTAGTCGTGTTAGAAGATCATGGGTTTGATGTGAAGTCTGTTCGGGATTGTTTAAATGATTTACTTCTGAAAAAGGATAAGCTAGATCTCCTCCAGAATGATCTGAAAGAATACGAAAGTCAACTTGTGGAGTCTAAGAATAAGAAAGCTGATATTGATGAGGCTGTGGATGAGATTGATAAGAAGTTGGAGGACTTCAGAGCAATGCGTGAAGTGGCTGTGTCGAAGAGGGAGATACAGGTTGCTGCAATTGCAGCAAGTCAATCATCTGTGGACCACATTAATGAGAATATGAAGAGCATCCAATCTGATTTTGAAGAATTAGTAGCTACCCCTTTGGCAAGTGATCTGAAGTTGCGTTTATTTTGATCACCCGGCCAACTGCTATATTTTATTTTTGCACATGGTAGGGAGATACCATCCCAAATGTTGACGTACATGTTAAGAAATGTCTAGGTAACTTTTCATTCGTCCGCTTTCTTTTTTTTTTATGTAGGCTGGTAAAACTAAGATTTCTAAAGTGGGGTACGTAGTAGACCTGTGAATGGAAAACGATAGTTATGGTTTCTAACTTTGCAAAGTGAATCCCTCTATTCTTTGCTTATTTTTGACGTTGAGTAATTTAAATTGGCTTTATGATTTTTAGGAAGCCTGATCAAAAGAAATCTGCTTATATTGGAGAAAACTAAATTGCTGATTTATTTGCTTGTATTTCCTATCTTCTGATGCTAAGCAAAAGAATTTGAAAAGCGAAAGCCTGAAAAAGGTTTCCTCTTCAGGGAAAATAACGGGATCATGCTTAAGTTAGATTGTTTCGTTTTGTTGGGTTGATTAGGAGGGTGAGGCTGGGGTTTTGGTTAATAACCACCACCTGATCGCCAATGTGCTGATTGCCAAAATATTTCAGTGAAATTAACAAGCAAATTTTTTGATGTTTGCAACTGTATTTCTTTGCGTTGAAAAACTCGAAATCAGGCACAATCTAGGAACTGCCAATCATGTTGCCATTTGTGATTTGAGATGATTGCCCTGTTTAAGATTATTTACAGAAAAATTCAGTCAAATTTTCTTCAAACCTTAGAACGGGCGCATTAGTTCTTGTCATCCACGGACGTCAAAACGTAGCATTTAAACTTTTTAACTTCTTGACATTTCAAATTACTTTTTGTTATCATTATTGAAACAAAAAGATTTGTTTATATTTTTTAATCCAATTTTTTCACATCATTTCACAAGGGATGTTTTCAAATTTGCAAGTTCAAATCCTTGTAAGAAATTTTTGATGTACCAAAAGCGTCTCTTCGTTGTTTATACCTTGCAAACTCAAGCTCTTCCCATCGAGGTAGACTGTACAAAAAGAGGAGCATAACAAGCTCACGTATAGTTGCAGTACAGCGAAACTCAGAACTCTGAGCTTTAAAGAATAGCAATACTGGCAACTGAACACAAGAATGGGAGTTAGTGAGATCAGAAAAATGATTGTTTTCAGCAACTAAAACAACCCTATAAGAAGCCAAATTCTTATTTCATAACCAAGGGAAATAATTAAATTGCAAAAATTTGTTAGCCCAACTATTATGGTTACAAACAGGGATGTCGCTGCATCAGTTACATTTCAAACAAAGGCGATTGAATCAACTGCTCTAACATTGAAACCCGGCCACATTAGACGTCACATTGCCTGCATAAACTCGAGGTAAACACGTAGAGTAGAAGAAATTAAAAGATTATACACATCCACCAAATAATTTAAATGGATGATAATGAGGAAAAAAGACAGCAGCTGGTCCTGGCAAAGATTTAACATCAAAAAAAGAAAAACATTATTCGAAACACATACATACTCAACAAGGATTCGCTTTCTCATCCCCTAGTAAGTGACATAATTCAAATCCCGTGAACATAGCAACACCATATATAGACATGATATGTCTGAACTTTGCTGAAACAATCTCTCCATGAAAAAAGCTAGAAAACATGATTTAAGTTAAAACTTTCATGTGGCTAGTTCAGAGACTACAACTCGCACCAGATTTATGCCAAATTTCATTCCCAACAAACTTGATCCTAAAGAAAAGAAGAGAATTTGGAGTTTGAGAACCAGAATTCACGAATAGAAATTTATGACTGCTCCCCTCTGAGTCCAGTAACATTACTTCCATACATAGGTTTGGGGCCCCATCTATATTTTTGGCTCCTGTAAATAATTTGAAGGCAAAATTAAGCTAGTTTGGCCTCAGTATAAGAATAATAAAGTTGAGAAACTTCACCACCATGCATTGCCAACCTAACAACAAATGGGAACTATTGGTGCTCTACAACAATGCGTATCCTTGTGGCCACCCCCAGAATGGAAGTATTCATACTTCAACCTCAACAAAAGGGTGGAGATACATGGTTTAAGCATAAGGTCTAAGTTCAGAAAGGTGCAAATTTTGCAGGGTTATAAACAGATGCTTTAGAATTGAACAAATTTATCTTGAAAGACCTGGTATAACTAATATTAGTTTGCCATTAATGCACAAAAAGAAAATGTATCATAAACAAAGTGAAGTGCTCTATATTAACAAGAAAAACAATGAATACTATTGTTGGGAGTGAAGCCAAGTAAATTTACATCAGATGGGAAAAGGACAAAGAAGATGAAGCTATAAGTACAAAAATAATGATTTCAATAACCCGGAATGCATGTCCAAGTTAAACTCGTCACTAGATAATTGATCAAAGATCTAAGGTCAGCTTAGACCTTCCTAAAGGGTTTGTTTTCCTTCTTTTTAGGCCTTTACGGAGCTATTTATATATTTAAAAAATACAAGATATGCTCGCCTCCATATTTTAACACACCAAGTATTAGACATGTTTGAATAGAAGACTATACGAAAAAGTT
>MKEJ01044515.1:0-24461 GCA_001753735.1 Embelia ribes | reverse complement strand
TCACATTACACCCTCGAGTTCCGGGTGCTTAGGATTCGGGGGCGTGACAATAGGATTGCATCAAAGCTTAACACTAAGCCATTTCTTTTTTGCAATAGTAATGGATGAGTTGATAACATAGTTTTGTTTGATGAGACTAGAGTGGGCATAAAAGCTAAACTGGAATTATGGAGACATACTTTAGAATCTAGTGGCTTTAATATTAGTATGTCAAAAATCAAATATATAGAGTATTATTTTAGAATACAACGTATAGTGGACCCTACTATAGTTAATTTATCTAGGATTCATTTTCGATATCTCGAATTAGTTCTTCAAAGTAATAATGGAATAGAAAGAGATGTCAATTACAGAGCTCAAACATGATGGATGAAGTACAAAAATACATCCAAAATTTTATGTGACCGTAATATGCCTGTACAGTTAAAAGAAATATTTTATCATACTATTGTATGACCAGCTTTATTATATGAAAGTGACTACTGGGTTACTAAAAAACAAGATAAATACAAGATGAATGTAGTACAGATATGTATATTGAGGTCTATGTGTGGAAAGACAAGGAAAGACAAAATTAGAAATGAAAAGATTTGGGCAATGTTAGGAGGACTTCAATTGAAGAAAAGATGAGAGAGAATCATTAAATATAGTTTGAAAAACAAGAAAGAGACAATTGAGTACATTAATTAGAAAATATGATAGTATTGGAGTAGGAACGAACTTGAAAGATCGAGGTATACCTTGAATTACACAAATACAAATGTTACAAAAGACAAGTGTATTACAATATGGGACGAGTAAAGCCTTTTGATAGGAGTGAGTGGCATCGAAAAAAATACGTCAACGACCCGATATGATATCTTATTTTAATTCCATTGAGTTGACCCTAAATTCTTAGGTTTATGGCTTGGAATATGATGACGATGATGATGATGATGATGTATCAAATGAAATAAGGTACCAAATTGTTGTGTTTTCGACTGGATGCTGGTAAGAATGCTTCCCTTGGTTTCTTTTTCTCACTTCTTTTGGAGTAAATATGTAGTTAGGCACCTCATTCTAAGTACATGCAGAGCCAAACAAGTAAAAACTCACGAAAAGCTTACTTTGATAATTTCGTTAATGTAGTTTAGCTGGTGCTTTTGTTATCATAGCATATATGCCACAACAAATAAATAAGCTTACTCGAATGTTTACTAAAAGCCACAATTACACTTCAACCACTTTTATAAGAAATTTATTGTATTTCAAAATATCGTAATTTTTTTTTTATATATAGCCACCAAATAAACCCTAAAATTACTTTGGAAGTACCTTCCATTACAAATGCCATGTGAGCTTCAGAGGAGGGGTTTTCTTCATAATTGCCATTTGGTTCATCATCTCCAAGTAAATCAAAGACAGACAACTCTGAACAGAATTATACAGCACAACATAGTATAAACTTAAACCTTTATAATACTAACTGCTAGACTGTGAATAGGAGAAAAGGTATTCCGAATGAAAAGACTGAACTAATTTTGAAATGCCACAGCTCACAAACTTAACCAATAAACTACTCACGCTGCCCACTCGCTGTCTTCAATTTATCTCTTCGGTCACCTCCCCTGATTGATTCAAGCTTTTGATCTTCAGGAGCCCTTTATAAAGTCCAATCAAGCACACAAATCATAAAATTCACATACCTGCCAGATTTATTTTTTTCCCTCAATAATTCAAGCGCTGGAAGTTCATGATAAAATCTACAATTGTGATAGTAACATATTTGATTAGAGGAATATGGAGGCCTGTTGTATAATTCCTTTTCTTGTCTCATATCGGAGAGCACTTCCATAAACTTGATATCACTCATGACCATGCCTTTATAAGATTATAATAAGCAATGTTTTTTCTTATATCTCATTTAAGGACCAAGTGACAAGGCAATTTTATGAATTCTGCAAAAAAACTACAACCTAATGACAGAAATGTAGCCGTGTATCATCATTAAGAGTATTTGTATCAGATTCTCTTAATATATTTCCCAAAAAAAAATTAAAATCGATTCTATCTTTAGTTTACAGAATCCCTATTTCTTCCCCTCTACATTAGATTATCTATCACAATCTCTACTACATTAAAATACTATTTTTTTAACCATTCATTATTTAAAATTCCACACATACCAATATATTCTATTACGAAATATTAATTACTTAATTATATATTATTATATCTTATCTTTAAATTTATAATTTTAATTTAATTTATTAATTTGTCATATAAATAAAAATATAAATAGAATTTCTCCTAAAGAAGAGAAAGGAAATTGAAGTAATGAGATAGAAGAAAAATATAAATATGAATTAAGAAATCCTATAAAAACTTATTTGATCAATAGCATAAATTAAATAGAATTGCTCAATGAAGAACTAGTATTCCTTAGCATTAAACATTAAAATTTTAAATTAAATTTTTAATAAATATATAGTTTAAATATTAAAATTTAAATTCAATTATATATTTATTATATAAATTACAAAATAATATTTTTCATAAATACTAATAAAATTATAATTATCTTTTAAAATATTAAAATTAATATATACTTAAAATTTTTGTTTGTATGTTGTATTTAGTAGTTTAAGCTCAATAATTATGTTTAAATATTAAATTTAAAATTAAATTTATGATTATTATTTAATTATTTTATATATTTTTATTATATTTTTATTTTTATTTAATAATAGTTAGGCGAGTGGAGAGAGAATATATTAATTTTTTAATTATAATTGTGAAATGATGTGATATGAACGGATATATTAGTTTTATTTGTTTGAGGAATGAATTGCAGTTTTTTAGATTTGGAGAACCATTATAGAGATTCTCCGTTTTAAATAACCACAAGTAATAACATTAACTAGTTTTTGGTTACTTAAAATAGGGAAATAACTAGATTTTGGGAATTTGTTGCAAATGCTCTTATCTTTTAAAAATTGCAGGAGATTTGTAGGTAGGTTTTGAAGGCCCAATTTGGATTATTTTTTGAGATTTTTGAAATTAAGTGAAAAAGTCTGGTAGGAATGCTTTTTCCTACTTGAAAAATTGGGCAAATTTTGATTATTTCCTAGAACTAAATTATTTAAACTTTTCTTGAGTATTTGAATATTTGAAATATAGTTATTTGGCTTAGGTAGCAAGTTCTCTGCAGTTTTCATCTTTTTCGGCTGGTTATTTTTTTTTTAATAATGCTGTAAAATTTTGGGCATTTCCAAAATAACTATTTTCAACTCCTAACTTTTAATCTCTATACATCAATTAGTAAATTACATATCATGGACTTGTTTTCGATTTGTATTAAGAATATATAAGGGTTCTGAAGATAGATAGCAGATTCTTGCCACCCCTTGGATCACAATCTGCATTCCCTGATCACACTTGTGAAGTCCTCAAGGGACGATATCAATGTAAAGAAATAAAGAATAATAAAACACAACAAATGGTTCAAGTAATTGGAAGAGAACGAAATAAGAAGTCTATAATTCATCCTACTTTGTTTTAGTTGCTTTACACTCTTTACTAGCATAGAATAGCGTTGCAAACTGGGATTTTCGAATCTTAAATGGATCAATTGGTTAAACGGGTGTAACATTGTCCGAAAAGATTATGAAACTGTTCAGGTTAATGGACCAGTTGGTCAGCTTCCTGATGATATTTTGCAATAGGTACATCTCCTTTCAAGGATTGTTACAGGGTTGCATATCGCCATACAGGAGTGATATTTCATGACACTGCCATATGTCTTGTGTCATGTGTCCTCCACAAGCTATTGTCCACACTTGCAAAAATCAACAATTGCACGCTTTTATATTTTGCGACATTTTATCCACACGCTATTGCGTGCTTATATTTTCAAGTTGCTTATGTACAGGAAACATGGAGGCGCACACTGCTTCTATCGTTCCAAAGCCTTGGAGTGATATTTG
Source organism: Embelia ribes (assembly GCA_001753735.1). Classification (NCBI taxonomy): domain Eukaryota; kingdom Viridiplantae; phylum Streptophyta; class Magnoliopsida; order Ericales; family Primulaceae; genus Embelia; species Embelia ribes. Next base: position 20,496 of record MKEJ01044515.1, on the reverse strand, counting down.
GTCGTATGACTATCGCCCCGTTGTTTGCATTTGGAACCATTTCTCAATCCGACATCGAATCAAAGGAGAAGATGTATGAATTGTTTTCTTTTGTATTTTGGACTCTGACAATCATTCCTTTGCTGAAGTATACAGTGATAGTATTGCAGGCGGACGATGATGGAGAAGGTACTTAATTAATTTTTTTTATTGTGTTATTTACAATATTGCATAGATCAACTTTAATGTACATTGTAACATTCAAGTCTTAAACAACTTTGTGTAGGTGGGGTTTTCGCTTTGTATTCGCTCCTGTGTAGGCACGCGAAAGTGAGTTTACTTCCAATTGATAGAAGTACGCTTGATCTAATGGGGTACGAGGAGCAAAGCCAATCAAAAGTTAATGTTGAATCAAGAGTGAGAAAGTCCATTGAGAAGCTTAAAATTAGTCGGTATTTGATCTTGTTCCTCGCTTTATTTGGTGCTAGCATGACAATTTGTGATGGGGTGCTTACGTCGTCTTTATCTGGTCTGTGGCCCCAATTTATTAATATTTTTTTCTCACAAGATTGCTAATTCTTTTCAGTCTTGTACCTTTGTTTCTTTCCACTGGGTTTCTCATTCAAATGTACAAAATACTGATTACGTTTCTTTTCTCGATTTTTTTGACAGTACTGTCAGCAACTTCTGGCATTGGAAGATCATTGGTGGATATATCACATGATTGTAAGGATTGTCCTTGTGTTCAATAATACAGTTATCTTTCAATATGAAATAGCTACTATGCATGTTGAAGCTAAAAATAGTTATGCTTTTCTCAGTTTCCTCTTCAAAAAAGACAAGGGACCATGTGGACAAGGCTCTAAGCAAATGTAAGTGTTTAAAATGTACATTCTGAACACCTTTCGGTTCGACTGAATATAAATGAAATTACAACTGCTAGTCTACAATTTCAATGTTTAAGTAGTCTACGGCATTCTGAACCTGTCCGGCTTTACATTCTATTTTACAATTATAGTCTCATTTTACAGTGTTGAAATCATCACTGAAATTCAGTTCATTACCATTGTGTTTGCATTCAAGGATTTAGATTTAATGGGGATTTCATGTTGATTCTTAAGATTGTGTAACCCATGAGTGTTTGGTGCTAAGGTTTCATGCTACCATAAATCTACAGAGTAGATAGAAATTAGAATCGCATACAACAAAAAGATTTCAAATCATGGTCCTACACTACTCATCTCAAATCTATGTTGCTACCAATCCTGTGGCACAACTATCATTGGTCACTTGATGACTTGAACTTATGACCAACTACTTGCAAGCTATGTTTTAACTACCCAAATACTTTCAACTGAAGCCTCACATTCCGGTGCTATTTATGTGACTTTACACTTCGGTATGTTGTCATGACGGGTTGCTCTTCGAAGGGTCGGTAGCTATGGCTCAATCCAGACATTCCACAGCAAGGGAGTGTCGAGGGCTCCTACGATAATGTCAGGTCCTGGAAGGTCTCTATGTCAGTCGCCCCGTCTCCCTGTTTTGGATTAGCAAGAAAAGTCCCCACATCCCAAACACAACCTAAATTTTGTCACTCGTTTTCGTATCATCAGGAACTTATGTATTACTCCTTAACTCTAACTTTAGTTTTGTCAAAATGATAATTCCATTCCATTCTCGCATACAATCTAGGCTTTAGAGAATAGTGAAAAATGAATAATTTCTTTGCTTAAATACTGATGTCTCAGCATTACTTAGATACTCATAGATTCTACGTATTTCAGATGTACCAGTTACAGCTGCATGTGCCATACTGATTTGCCTCTTCACTCTGCAACACCATGGGAGCCAAAAACTTGGGTTTCTATTTGCTCCGATTGTGATTATATGGCTCTTATTCACCACCGGAGTGGGTATATATAATATCATTTGCTATGACATCTGGGTCATATATGCAATCTCTCCGATGTATATGTTGAGATTTGTAAGAAACCTGAAATCAAGAAGTTGGGGGTTATTAGGCAGTATCCTGCTTTGTATCGGAGGTTAGTTAATTTCTAAACACTGACAGCACCTTTCTTTTTTTCCAATTATTTTATAACTTTCAAATAAAAAAATTATATATGTTCGATTAAGTTTAGATTAGGTGGGAGTCTTATTATGTGAATATTTCTAAAATATTATTAATTGATTATTAATTGTTTCTATTACAGTAAGTTGATATATATGTATATGATTTTAATAATTTCTGTTATGGTAAGTTTTATAGTTTTAAAATCATAATTTAATGGGACATGTGTTAAGCAATTGTGCGGACAGATGTCACGATTAGAGCGAATATAGTTGGAGGAGACAACTTTTATATACATTAGAGTCCAACCTGAGTGATTTGCTGGTTGTGTGTTATGCTGTTCTTTGTATCATATTAATTTTAATTATTTTATAAAATTACTTTGATGATTTTTTTTGGTACGACATCTTGTATTTTTTAATTAATTTATTTGTTTATAACTTCATAAAAGATCGGATTGGATAGGATATTAGGATTTATACTATGATAATGTTTTTATGAAAACGTAATATCTATTTAGATTAATTTTAGGAATGTGAAAATCTTATTATGATAATAGTTTAAAAAATTAACATTGATTAAGATAATATTTAAAAATTTATGGAAAATCTTAGATTTTTATGAATCAATTTATAAAAATATTTCCTTTCTTAATATAAGTTTAATAATTTCTATTATAGTAAGATATCTCGCAGTTATGCGGAGAAATATATGTATATGCTGGGGTTGTGCTTGATCGTATAGCAAATTTAGTTTTAACAGTTCCTATGATGGTAAGTTGATATATATGTATATAGTTTTAATAATTTTTATTATGGTTAGTTTTATTGTTTTAATATCCTAATTTAATGGGGCACGTGTCAAACAATTGTACGGACAAATGTTGCGATTAGAGCAAAGATAGTTGGATGGGACAAGATAAGAAGATATTTACGTTTTGGATAAGTTGATTATACTTTTCAATGGGAACTGATGCCTAGATCTTGAAAACAGCCTTCTCTGAGCTTGCTTTAAGCCCCCAACTCATTAGTAAATAAAATATACTTTTTTGAAGTCTTGTTTAGTATACAAAATGTTAGCAAATTTTTAAGTGGTTGAAAAAGTATCCTTATGACTTATAAGCGTATCGTAAGCAGTAAATGTGCATTTGGTAAAGGTTGATAAATTATTTAAGGTAGTGAAAAGCCGGTTAGAGTATGAGAAGTCTCAAGGTTCATATTTTATTTGAGGCTTGCTGTTTGAAACAGTGCCTATAGCCAAGACAGGATCACTCATTTGGTGTCAACAACCAAGTTGATTATATCTTCACTCTAAGTTTGTAGTTATATTATTTTCTTTTGTGTGTTTTAATGAGAAATAAGTATTGCCAATGAAGTGACAACTTGACTGGTTCCTTAAACAAGGCGTCAGTTTTCACATTTCAGTTTATTTGTGCTTATCTTTTTTTTTGTTTTATTGATGTTGAATTTCCATATGAAAAATTAATGAAAAGAAAGCAAATTCTGTATTTCACTTTCGTACTTGATATGGAACTTTGCAGGCTCGGAAGCAATGTTTGCGGATCTAGGTCATTTCTCTAAAAGATCTATCAAGGTGATCTATATATAGAGTTCAAGCTTTTGACATTGTTGACCTTTTGGTCAATTTGGATGAAACTTTTTTTATGATGACTCTTTGCAGATCACGTTTACCTGCCTTATTTATCCGGCACTCCTTTTGTGTTACGCTGGTCAAGCGGCTTTCATCTCTAAGCACCTTGGTGTTTCTGACAATATCGTTCACTTCAGTGAATCTGTCCCCAATAGTAAGTAGCAAATTTATTTTTTCATTGCATGTTTATGGAAGCATGCTATCGAGACAATTATTTTTTCTCTTATTTGCATTCCTTTCCATGTTTGTGTTTTCGAATTGTTCAGAAGCTGTTCGCCACATTTTCAACGTGGCATCATTATTTGCTTCAGCTGTTGGTAGCCAAGCTACTATAACCGCCAGCTTTTCGATTATAAACCAGTGTCTTGCGCTGGGTTGCTTTCCTAGGGTTAAAGTAATCCACACATCGAATAAGATACACGGACAGGTTTATATTTCAGATGTCAACTGGATTTTGATGCTCCTCAGTATCATTGTCACAGTTGCTTTCCACGACATGAAACTCATTGGAAATGCGACAGGTAAGCTTACATTTTTTTCTTGAATATATATAACTTTAAAGTAGCCGAACCCACCTACCTAACTACGGCTAATTTGCTTCTTTTATTTTATCATCCAATCTCATGCTAATTGAATGGTAGAAGATCAGGATACTAGTTCGGAAGAGAGAACACCACCAAAATTGAGCTTGTTTTGAAACCACATCCAAAATTGTGTACATGTCTTAGGGTGATTATAACCCTAGGGACAACAGTTTACTGTGTAGCAATTAGGAAGAGCGGTAATTTAGGACTTATAGAACTCACTATTTATTTTGCCTTCCCTTTCAAGCATAATGTTAATGCTGAAAATGTTACTCAACTACTCTTAGACCATATATAAGTTCAAAAAGTTGGTCTCTTTGTTCTTTTATCTAAATTTTCAACCTTTGTCATCATTGATGTTTTCAATGGTTTCGGGACTGTACAAGGGAACATTGCAAACAACTTTTTGTTTTATTTTATTTTAATTTTTGTGCAAATAATAATTTTCGAACCAACAAAATTTGTTCCCTGTAGCCTCTAAACTAAGGGCGCTTTCATGATCTCAAGCAATTTTCCTATTTCTGGAACCTTAAATAAAATTCAGAACCATCACCAAAAGTTATCATAAAATAGTTATGTCCTTGTGATAAGACTTTTGTCTTTTTCAGGTTTAGCTATAGTTTCTGCAATGGTTGCGACAACTTGCTTGATGTCTCTCATAATCGGACTTTGCTGGGAGAAGAGCTTACTCTTGTCTGCATGTTTTCTGGTGTTTTTCGGATCAATTGAGGTCATTTACTTATCGGGATGTTTTCTAAACTTTCCAGCGGGAACGTGGTATTTAATTATTCTTTTAGTGGTTTTCATGTCAGTAATGCTCATATGGCACTATGGTACTGTGAAGAAGTACGAATTCGATTTTCAGAACAAGGTATCCTTGGAATGGCTGACGGATCTTAGCCTGGGCCTTGGTGTATCTCGAGTACCTGGAATCGGATTTGTTTATACGGATATAGTAACAGGAATACCAGCTTTTTTCTCTCATTTCATCACAAATCTCCCTGCATTTCATCAAGTTCTTATATTTGTGACCTCCAAGTCGTTGCCAATTCCCCATATCGCCCCTAGCCAACGATACCTCATTGGTAGGGTCGGGCCGAAGGAGTATCGGATATATCGGTGCATTATGAGATACGGATATCGTGACTGCGTGAGTGATGCTGATGACTTTGAGGAGCATATCATTCGTTTCATTGGCGAATTTATTTCCCATGAGGAAACAGATTCCGACTCCTTGAGCTCCCCAGAAGGAAGGATGATGGTTGTCACAACACAAAATGAAAACGGAACAGCTTTGGTTCCTCTTGACGAATCAACTTCGTCCGGTGTTGGTCATGAGATTATGGTAATCGGTGGCTGCTCAACTACTATAAGTGCTCCGATAAAGAGGAAAAAAGTTAGGTTCGCTCTGCCTCCGAGTAGCCCTAGGATGAGGGTTTCGGTCAGAGAGGAATTACAAGAACTCATAGACGCCAGAGAAAGTGGAACCGCTTATTTTATGGGTAAATGCCATTTATCGGCAAGACCCAGAACCAATTTTTTGAAGAAAATCCTCATTGGGACTTATGTTTTTCTCGATAAGAACAGTCGAGAGCCTCCTGTGGCTTTGAACATCCCTCATGCTGCGCTGCTTGAGGTTGGTATGGTCTATACAATATGAGAAATGTGTGTAATTTCAAATTTTTGTTTTATGGCAATGTAAAAGTTGTTAAATGCGCGCTTTGCAAATTGTAATTGGTGAAAGCGAAATGTTTCGATATATAGATGCGAACATATAGGGCACGAATCAATGGTAGTGAGACATGCTTAAAAGCTTTTATTATATATATATAGTAGTCGGTGTAAGCTTTGGCTCGAGACCACCCCATAATACCTAAACCTAGACTAGAGTGCCATCAGTATGTTCAATGCTATTTTTCGGAATCATACCACAAAAAACCATGACATGTCTTGACCAGTGTTAACAAAGGCTCTTAATTTATCTACTAAATCAAAGCGTAGGGAACCAAAACTTACTGAAATAATTAATGTTTGGGTACAAAATCAAATTATATACAAGAGTATAAAAGGAGAGTTTTCATGTTAAATCTGCGCCAAGTGTCACTTTTAATGTACTATTGCCTTCCCTTAATTAACAAATTTAAAAATCGATTTAATGGAGAACAAAGAAGTTATTGTTGTCATAACAAATTCTCAACACATTGAAATACGTGAAATGTGCATATTAAAACTCATTAATAAGTCTTTTATTGACGTTTTAAATCACTGTATTATTTAGTAGTGAGATATTATTATTATTTGCACAATATTTTAAATATATCATATCATATATAATAAATTAAAAGCAGAGACTCCACTTAATATTGTGCCAAGTGACGCCCTAACTTGAAGATACTTATGCAACGTTAAATAATAGGATAACAAATTATAATATTAATAAGGTAACAAAAATATTAAATGCATGTTTATCTAACAATATAGTAATTCACATTGCGATGTTAGCTACTTTTTTATGATAATTTATTAAAAAAATAATGAGATACATTCAAGTAATTTACAATGCGATATTACAAATCTTGATTAGTGACTCAATGAGCATTCAATGTAATTCCACGTTATTTTTCTTAAAAGTTACCCTCATCATTTGTTGTTGAATTGGAGTGTCAAATTGCTCTATACAAATCTCTCCTTCTCTCTCTATATTTCCACAAATAGGTAATTTTTGCTTGTTCAAAGCTCTCTAAAACAAGCTTTTGATTTGTCTAAAATGATAATAAGTTACTTTATATATCTTTACATATGCAAATATTATACGATTTCATATAGTTGTTAGATTAAAATTTTGTTTTAAAATATCATAAGTTTTATTTTAGTTTATATTTTTTATATTGTGTTTTGAATATTACTATATATCTATATATGTGTTTTTAATGATAAGCACATCAATTACTTTTTTTTTTTCATACTTTTTATTTCCATAACATTTAGAAGTTTATGATATTTTATTTTTATTTATATTATGTTGTCTTTTGAATTTTATATTTAGATTCAAAATAAATTGGGTACATTGAAAGTCATATATGATAATCCCATTGTGTTTAATCTAACAACTATATGAAATCATATAATATTTGCATATGTAGAGATATATGAAACTTATGATATTTTAAAACTATGTAAAGATTTCATATAGTTGTTAGATTAAAACTATTAGATGTTATATATTTACTATATATCTATGGAATTTATGATATTTAATTTTGCTTTTAATTTAAAATTTGTATATTCATGATTTTACATGTTATTTTTTACATAATTCAAATTTATTTAATAATATTTTATTGCTCCTCTTATTTTTCACTTTTGAGGTATTAGTTTAATAAGATAGGATGATAATATGTATCTATAATTGTTAATATAACCACATCAATTTTAATTTTACTTCGTATCATTAGTTTTGCATCCTTGAATTTTAAGAGTTTAATATACTTTAGACTTTATTGTACCATTGTCTTTTGAGCCTTTTTTTCTTTTTTTTTCTTCTTTTGCTAACATAATATAGTTTGGCAACTTATAAAGTAGATAAGGCTCAATTGTCATCAATTTTATTATGTTTGAATTATTTGTTTATATCTATAAGTTACATGTATAATTCTACATAGTATTATGTATATATATTTTTATTAATTTAATAATATTTTATTTTTGAAGGTTTAATTTATTTTCACAAATATAAGATATTCTTATATAGCTAAATATTTTACATCTTATACTATTACATTATGATTAAAGTTTTGAGTTTTAAAATTTATGTTATTTGTATTGAGCATTTATGTAGAGTCCCGTAAATCTTGAGCGAATTTTTCGCATCACACTTTTCATGCTAAGTATTGACGGATCAAAAGAAAGGAGAAAGAAATGAGAAAATGATTCCAAACCAAAATTTGAACTTCTCTGCTTGATTTCATCAACTTTAGAAGTTCGCTCGTTGATAAAAAGTTGGTTTTCATGATCCTTGACACGAGATCTTTATTTCTAGGTAAGTCTTATTGTCTATATCATTCGTTTATAAAATCTTGATTTCCGTGCCGTATCGATACATAAAATAAACTTATCGATCTTATTCTTAACATCGTTTGGATCATCTTTTATTCTAGGTTTGTTTCGTTCTAGTCGCCGTTACTAGATCAAAACTCGAGTTCAAGTGGAAACATTCTCGAGTTTTCTCAAGATTTTTATTTAGGTTTCAAGGTATGATTATTCTCGAACTAATTGATTTCAATAAATTTTATTTATACTTTAGAAAAGTTCTTGGAATTTTTGGGCCTCAAACGACTTATCTTCATATCAAAAAGTCAAAATTTCAGAGGTGGCTTAAACCAGACCGGAGGGGGGCTTGGACTGGTTTGGCCTTGGTCTATTTTTGTTCTGCATATCCAGCATTTCTTGGACCGGACTAGTGGTCCTATGGATCGGTCCAGCTATGGTCTGGACTGTTGGCTCACTTGGTACAGGGGAACCGGTCCCAAACTCGTTCAACAAATGTTTTTATGGTTGTTTGATCTCATTTGATTTTGACTATATGTGGACGTGTAGGGGCGTTTTATATGTTGTTTTTCGTAGTTGTTTGAGGTTGAATAACTTATTTATTTATCATATTATCCACATTATTAAGTTGTTATTAACATGTTTAACGCAGTTAATATTCAACTCGGGCTTGTCACGTTTTGATGTGTCACGTTGAAAGGCAATGCGTGAAAATAATGAAATTGCTGCAGGTATTTCCTTACAGGCGTCAGACAATGCAATGGATACTTACACCACTACCATTTCTCCAGAGGCATAGTTTGTTGGTATATCTCTTTCCACTATAACTCCTTATGATTGTCGGATAGTAGACACCGATGCGTCACAACATATGTCGTGTTGCCCACTTACTACCATTTACTCTAATTTTGGAGACATAATACCTAAATTAGTGAATGTCGCTACTGGTGAACCCATCCCCGTTAAATCTGTTGGTTCGTATATAATTTCACCAAATTTAATTTTACATATGTTTTGTATCTGCCCAACTTCAAATATAACTTACTTTCTGTTAGTCAATTAATCAGAGATCTCAAATTGAATGTTGTTTTTTCCTCTGATTCTTGTGTCTTTCATAATGCTTTCACGAGGACGTAGATTGGAGTAATTGAGTGCCATAATGGGCTATACTACCTTCGACCTAACCCCGTTGCCACAGTTTGCCATGATACCCCCCTTACGAGTTTTGGCATCAACGATTAAGTCATCCCTCTAAATTAGGATTTCCCAAATTTGTTTCCTTACTCAATAAAATTCCTCTTTGTGACGATTGTGAACGAGGAAAATACTTTTGAACTAGTTTTATTTCTTTGCCTATTATGAGTACCTTTCCTTTTAATCGCATTTATGTTGATATTTGGGGTGGTTATATTTTTCCTTCTCCTGATGGTTGTCATTATTTTTTTACTATTATTGATGAATTTTCTAGGCTTACGCGGATTTATTTAATAAGCCATAAATTCGATACTTTATCTTATCTTAAATAATTTTTTAATATGGTTTCTACCCAATACAAAGTCAAGATTTTACATATTTGAATAGATAATAGCTCCGAATTTACATATTTTGAAACGCAAGCATTTTTTTACTCTTAAAGCGTCTTTCATGAGCTCACTTGCACTGACAACCCTTAGCAAAATGGGGTTGATGAATGTAAATATCAGCATATTTTAAATGTTACTCGATGTTTACATTTTCATGTCAATCTCCCTATTTCGTTATAGGGTGAATGTATCTTAACTACCGTTCACTTAATAAATTAGACACCATCTACAGTTTTGAAAGGGGATACTTCTTATTTTCGATTTTTTAATTCAGAGCTCACCTATGACCACACACGACTTTTTGGTTGCTTGTGTTATACGCAAACCTTAAAAAAAGGCCGTGATAAATTTCAACCCCAAGTTATAAAATGTATTTTTTTGGGATATCCTTCTCTCATAAAGCTTATCGTTTATTTGATTTGGAAAAAAAAAAATTCTTATGATGTTACCTTTCATGAGAGCATTTTTCCGTATCACGATCCGTTGCACTCCTTACCTAACCCTATTGCTCTATCCAAGAACATTAACCTACCTAAAAACCGACCCTTTGATCCCTTAACCCACATTTTTTACTCGACCCCTATACCTCCTGAAAATCATTTCCACAAACAAACCCAACCTTCTAGCCCAATCGGTTTTAGCCAACCTCATCATTCTATTGGTCAACTTGACCCAAAAACCCAAGCCCGGTCCACCTGCCCATCCAGCCCTTCTCATACCCTTATCCTACCACCTCCTGGCCCACCCACTTTGGCCCAGACCATCTCTCCAAGGTAACCTGATCCCATTCCATCCAGTGAAACCCAACTCACCTCTGACAAGCCCCCTATTCTTAACCCGATTGCTCCTCAGTCCCTAAACCTCTTATCTGAATCCACCCCTATTCAACCCGTCCCGGGTCCCACCAGCCGCAACCCTCCTGCATCCAGACCATACCCTAGTTACTACTCCTGACCCTGGCGTACTATTACTTGCCCTCTACTTACTTGATTACGATTGTCTTACACCAGATGCACTCGCTGCTACTTCGTCTACATCTCTACATATGATACACCCTCTATTTTCTCATTTATCTTACCATCATTTTTCTCCTATCCATAGTGCTTTTCTTACTTACCTCTATTAATGAGATTTTATATTTTGCTATGTTCTCTGATGTTGTGCGACATTCACATTGGCGTGATGCCTTTTGCTTCGAACTCAATACACTCGAGACTAACAAAACCTGGACCCTAGTACCTCTTCCTCCTAGAAAGAGGTCGATTGGTTGTAAGTAGGTTTATAAAACCAAATTATGTGCCAATGGCTCTATCGAGCATTATAAGGTGTGATTAGTGGCTGAGGGTTATATTCAGACTGAGGGCCTTGATTATCATAACACATTTGCTCTTATTGCTAAATTAACTACTGTTCGCTATCTTTTAGCAATTTCAGTCATTCGTTATTAGGATTTACACCAGCTTAATGTTAATAATGCTTTCTTATATAGTGATCTTTACGAGAAGATTTATCTGACATTACCACCTGGGCTTTCGCGATAGGGGGAGTATCGAGTTTGCCATCTTCATAAGTATCTTTATGGCCTCAAGTAGGCATCGTGCCAATGGTATTCCAAACTATCATCCATTTTTTTGTCCACAAGTTATCGTCAATCATTGTCTGACCATTCTCTCTTTATTCATACTACTGGTTCCTCGTTTATTATTGTTCTCGCTTATATTGATGATTTTATTATTGCTGGCAATGATCATGATCATATTACTATGCTTATACGTGTTCAAGCTAATCGCTTTCATATTAAGGATTTGGGATAGCTTAAATATTTTCTTGGCTTGGAGGTATTTCGGTCTTCTTCGATCATTTTTGTTTCTCAGCAGAAATATGCCCTGGATATTCTATCGGATGCCAGTCAGTTGGGAGCTCATCCCGCCACTTTCTCTATGGAGCACAATTTGCGCCTTCATCCCGATGATGGTATTCCTCTCGCTGATCTGAGTGTTTATCACTGGTTGATTGGTCGTTTGCTCTACTTAACTATTACACATCCGGACATCACTTTTCTGGTTAATTACCTTAATCAGTTTATGTATGCTCCTTGAGATGTGCATCTTCAACATGCTTATCGGGTTCTTCGTTACATTAAGGGTTCTCTTGGTCGTGGTTTATTATTCTCTTTTGCTAGTTCTCTGGAGTTGACTGCTTGCACCGATTCTAACTTGGCCAGTTGTTTCACGACTTGTCGGTCCACTACTAGTTTCTTCATTACTTTGGGTTACAACCCCATCTCTTGGCTATTTAAGAAGCAAGTTGTTGCCTCTCGTTCCTCTATCGAGGCGGAATATCATGCGATGGCTTCTACTACTTGTGAGTTGGTTTGGCTTTCTACTCTACTGCGTGACTTTTGGGTTTTTGTTACTCGCCCTATTCGCCTTTTTTTACGACAACCATTCTGTTGTTTACATTGCTCATAATCTGATTTTTCACAAACGGGCCAAACATATTGAGATTGATAGTCATTTGGTTTGTGAAAACTTCAGTCTGGTTTGATTCGTCCGCTGTATACTCCTGCTCAGTTTTAGCTAGCTGCTATTTTTACCAAACCCTTTGGCCATGATTCTCGTAAGTTCTTCTCTCGCAAGTTGGACATTACATATATTTATACTCCAACTTGAGGGAGAGTGTTAGAGTTATTATTTTTTGTATCATTGATTTGATTTTGATTTTATTTTTATTTCTTTATCTAGTCTCTCTATACAGTTATATATATGACCCATGTAATAGAATTATATGTTTTACCCATATTCTAACACTTATTTCAACCTAATTGGCTTAGTTGCTCTCTTACAAACCCGATAGTAAACCAATGAAACCTCTCGTTCACCAAAGCTGGAGATGGACGAGACGACAATTCAAGATGGTGAGGTGTTTTAACTTTACGCACATGATTGTAATCCTTAAGACTACATAAACAAATGTACGGTTTCTTGTTGAAAGGCGGATATTGGTGAAAGACGATATTGGTGAATGGATTGTATACATGTAATTTGCTCGAACGGTCCAAGAAGCATAGAATGCCATTGCAAGATGCCACTATATTTCCTCCACTAAACGGTATTTGAATCTTTCTTACAGTTTCTTTGTTCCGGTGACCCAAGAATTCTACAAAATAGAGATAGCAGTGAAAGGAAAACTAAGGGATAATAATATTGGATTGTTTTCGAGAGAACAGGAGAAATAGGGCAAAGCAAAATTTGGGTCATGCGATAACTGGCGACAGAATTGGCTCACGAAACCAAATTTTACGAGAGATGTAATCGGAAGCATAGAGATTACATCGATCCAAATGTCCCGAGGTAAATCCTCAAACGTAATCAACCGGTGTTGCTCATTTTCGTACCAGCACTTCTTTTTGCTTGGTTTGTTAATATTACCAAAATCCATGGCTTACACAATTGAAACTCTAATGTGTGATTTTTGTTATGTAAAACAAGTGGCTTTGGTTTATTTATACACAATTTTTAAACGCCATAAGATCCGAATAGGAAATGGATTTCAAAGGTTGATAATAATAAGGATATGTTCGTTTAATTTAATTAGATTACACAAGATTCATAATCAGCTTAAAATTTGGAGCAGATTAGGGAAAAACAAGGAAATGTTTCCTTTTCTCTAAGATCTAAGAGTTTTAATTTTAATTTTTTTCCTAATTTCCGCTAGCTTTTTCATTTGGAAGAATGTAAAAGGTTTTTATGTGAAAATAATCATTGAATTCAAAGATCAAATCCAGCATAACATATATTCTTTGGAAATAGAAATACCAATTATATGACTCTCATCTAGAGGGGTTTCAATTTTAAAAAGTAACAGATTTAATCTAAATTTTGGAAAAAGATGGCATTGGTCCGTTACATAATATTTTTCTAATATTAAAAATCCTATGGTGGTTTGGAAACAGTATGAGTGATTTAAATTGAGTGTTTTACTTCTAATTAAATTTTCTTGATTCATTTGATATGATCTTCACGATTTAAAAAGCTTCACGTACAAAGGGACCAGCTATATCAATTTCTCATAACTTGAATACTAATATGTTATAATTAAAACAATGAGGATCAAAAAGAATTTAATCTAAAAATATAGGGATCATTTCTGTAATTAACCCTGACGTGTAGCCATGTAGGCATCAATAAAGTGGAAATAATTAAAAAATAATTTAAAAAATTTAACTCGATATATTCTCTCAGTTTAAGTACATTGAACTTGTATACATTCTTTCATAAAATAATATTCCGATACAATTGATAGTTATGCATTTATTGGGGATAAAATAATTACCGCTTACAGTTTTGCTATTTTATTCTTTTGGTGTCAATTAATTTTCCATGTATTGTTCATTGGCTATATCATCACCACTTTATGATTCAATTCTTCTCTGGTCTTGCATTAAAAGAATAAAATTTAATCAAATCTCTTAATACTTTAAAAGAATAGTAAACTCCTCATCCGAAAAACAGATAATGTTATTATCTTATAGAGATCAAGGAGACTGCACTTGTTTAAGAAAAAAAAAAGAAAAAGTACGGAAATTAGATTTAGTGTTTTATTTATTTGCTGATTTTATTAATTCCGGTGTCTAGATTAGGATTGGATTATTTTAGATTAATTGTGACAAGATTTTATCTCTGTTCATCCTTTTTTGTTTGTTTATTTATTTTTCCCTTGGTTGTCGCTTCATTTCTTTTTCAGTTCTATCTCATCTCTTAGTCACCTACATCATTATCAAATAAAGAAATATTTGTATTTATCAAAAACTAAAATTAAATAAAAAATATTTGTTAAAGTAAGAAACACACTTATTAAGCATAGACGTTTTTATTAGGTTGTGCATGCATTAGCGGAGCTAGAGAATGAGAAGAATGATAGAATGAATTGCTATCTATGTTTAGGTTACGGATAAACGAAATTTTATTGATAAAATCTTATCAATTGGCAATCTTTTTATGTACCAAAAATATTGTCGGCAATCTTATTAAGAATAATGGAAAGCAAAACCTTGCGAGAATTAACTATTTTTTAGAGAGATAAGCTGTCAGTGCATACTATTCTGTTAGTGCTATCGTGAGCACATTAACCATTTTCCCGCTCATTTTTGTGTATTAATAAGTGGCACAGGTTAGCTTGCGTTCTTTTATCATGTGCCTTTTCCAGTTTCTTGTTGATTTTCATGGATATTCCATTAGAGAAGTCGATCGAAGCTTTTCATATGCCATTGAAAACTTATGTTGTAGCTGTTAAAGTAAATCAACATGGGGATTTGACAAATAGGGTTTAAGCTAAGCTTGATTTAAGGGATATACAAATCACAGATGTTCCACTGCCATTGAAATTGCACCCGGTTAAGGATGGATTACTTGCAATACATTTACACCCCTGGAGTTGCAAAGATTTGAAAACCTCTTTCAATATACCTTAATTGCAAAATTCTCAAGGGGCTGCCCTACTATGGAGGTAATTTGAACAAATATTGCTAATAATTGGGGATTAAAGTACCCAACAATGGTGGGATTAATAGACCCTACGCATGTATTAATTAAACTTGCTAATGCCAAGAATTTTTCAAGTGCATAGAGTAGGGATAACCATCAACTAGAAGAGGCTATCTTCAGGCTTTTTTAAAATGGAAATGGAGCATTAAACTGGGTTTTGAACAACCATTAGCACCTGTTTGGATGAGATTCGCTTTCATTGCTTGTTAATTTTTGTATATGATCATATTTGAGATCAATTGCCTCTTATTGGTAAATGTCTTGCAAGCACTAATGAGAACTTCAACAAGAGGATAGTGAATGCATGTTCTCCATGGGGAGATAAGGAGAGGAAAGGTGATGAGATGAAATATTTTCAAGATTTACCTATAATGAATACCTCCCAACAAAGCATTCTTAATCTGGAAATCACACTTCATAGTTTTCTGGGATGGTACCTAAATCCCAGGAATACTTTAGATTGATCACAAAACTCAATCACCTTAGTAACAGTTAAGTGTATATTTTAATATTTTGTAGGAACACATGATTCAGGATTGTTCTATCCTAGATGTACTAATTTTAATTTGGCAGGATATTTCAATATCGACTTTGCTGGTAGTCATATTGACTGGAAAAGTACTAGAAGCCCTTCTAGCTTTTTAGGCTATGTACTAGTAAGAAGCAAACTTCAATCGTACTTTCTATGCCAGAAGTAGAATACGTTGCCGAAGGTAGTTGTTATACGCAAATTCCTTGGGCAATTTATCAATTGCGTGATTTTAGTTGTATATATAATTTTGTTCTCATTATGTGTGATAATACAAATGTAATCAATCTCTCGAAAAATCCTATTCAACATTCTTGCTTGTTCTAAACATATAGAAACTTGCCATGACTTGTTACGAGATCATGTTCTAATAGGCTAAATTATCTTAAACTTATCGACAAGTAATTGGCGGATATTTTTACAAAATTATTGAACGAACAATTTGTTTTTATCCAAAGAGAATTGGGGATTTACATGTATGTAAAAATATCATAATAAGAATTCGGTATAAGTTTTTTATGATTTTTTCACATTTTTAGCATTTTTTTGTCTGCCCGACGTCTTGTCTGGAGACAATGGGTTGGTCAACAGAAGCGAGAATCGATTTTTGAACTGAATTAACCCTATTTTACTGTCTAACAGGTTGTTTGACAACAACGGTTACTAGATAGATCGAAATCTACAAATGGTTCGTCTTTTCCTCTTCTCCTCACCTTTCCTTCATCTCTTTTGATAAAAAATTGAAACCCTAACCTTCATACTCCTTAATTCATTATTTTCATTCAATTTTCTTGCACAATCATCTTCAAAATCATTTTTCTACTACTGTTATACAATCAAACTACTTTTCATTCCCCAAATCAAGTCCGAAAACCCAAAAATTTCACAAAACCTCTGATTCGATCTACCAAATCCAATTTTTTCACTTTCCTTCTATTATCAAAGTAGTTCTACGCATCTTTTTTCTACCTTTACGTCTAATAATTTTCATCATTCAAAAAATTTTCTAGAGATATTGTCTCGCAGTAAAAACCATCGCTCCTTATAAGAGGCAATGCCAAACTCGCCACATCAACTTCGAAATTTGAGGACATCATTACTTATGAGAAGATATCTTCTTTTGATCCTTACTTTCTCTTTGTCCCTCATCAAAATAGGTATAATAATATCTCTCGCTTATCAAGATACGTATAACAATATCTCTAATTGCATTGTTATTCCTTCACATTTTTTATATGTTATTGCTTTGCAAGTTAAGCTTAGATTAATTATCTGTTAATATGATTCAAATTCTAGTATAGCTCAGTTTATTGCTAGTCGTGAACCTTATTATCCTATTCCAGTTATAGTTTTATGCCAATCTTGATGTTCAATTTGTTGGCATTAGTCCAATTAGCCTTACTTCCCGCGTTGCTGAGGTTGTCTTCAGGATGTCGTAAGAGGAAGTAAGAAGTGTTCTTGGTTTTAGTCCCTTTATTGCTCTTTTCTTAGATATATACAGTGATTGGACAAGTTTGCGTGGTTTTTTAGTCAATGTCATAGGTGATGTCTTTCATCCCGGAACCGTACCAAAGTAAAATAGGCGGAATTGGCCTTCCAACCATCTGTTCTTTTAGGAATTTTTTTATTCTTATAGCCTTAATCAAGATTATTTTTTCTCAGAAAATTTTCAAGGATACAGTCGATAAGAAGCAAATGTTCTACATCTATGCATTGAAGCATTATATCTGTTGTGACTTTGCTAGTGCCATTATGCTTCACATGCATAAGAGTACAGGTGGAAAGTGTTGGTCTTCCCTATGGTTCCATTATTCTCTACATTTACATGAACTATAACATTCTGGTTGTCGGCAATTTGATTGAGGTCACTAGTGGCATCACTATCACTTCACTTAAGCTAGCCAGAATTATTTGGGACATTTGTTCGTCGGGTTGGTGTTGGAATGGTAAACTTGTTACCAGCCTTAACAGTATTATTCCTCTTAAGGTTTAACCCTATGTTACTAGAAATTGGTCTTATAAGGGCAATTGCCGATTTGGATAGCCTGATCCTAATCGCGGATCGTCAGTGACCCAGATTGAAGAAATTAGCAATCTGGAGATAGAAACGTGCCTGTACGATCTAAGCTGCGGAGATAGAGAGAGATTCGCGGCGAGAGGGAGAGAGATCAACATCGAAGGAGTTGATCAAGAGAGAGAGAACATCGTTGATTGGAGTCGCAACTTTTTTCGCACAGTGAAAAGAGAAAAGAGAAAGAGAGTCTGATACTTTTTTTTATGTTTATTATCTGTTACTGTATAAGCGTATAAAGGGCACTTTTTTATTTTATTTATTTTTAAATATGTGGACCAATATTTTTAACATTAAAAAATATATGTAAATCATTATTTATTGCAGTTTATCATAAATAAAACTTAAATAATAAGATATTTAATCTTTATTTTTGGATCACATCTATAAAGGTAAAAAAATAAATTTCTATCTAATATCTTTATCAAGTCTTTTTAAATAAGGAACCATATAACTTATCAATAACTATAACATAAAAACTACCAAAACCTTACTCCATGAAATGAATACATATGTATATTTACTAGCAATACTTTGTTTATTCATACAATTAAAAATATCTTTGAGCAAAGTTTTTTTGTTTAATATGAATGTATGGGATTGTGGTAAAATTATAAATAGCTAATTATCAACCTAATTTGATACATATAACTAGAAACATATTCACTTGTATTGTAAAAAGCATTCTGTGTTCCGCATGAACGAATTTCATTCCGCATAAGCATTATCGCGTGCCGAAAAAATGGGGTAGGTTTAACCTTCTCCTCTTCATAATGATTCTTCTCCATCCGTGTTATGCCCTGAATCCTCATAAACCTAAAAGAAAAGAAAATAGAATAGTAACCATACCATATTCCGACATCCTGCCATAATACATTTAAGTGTAATCTAAGTATCTAATACACAACATCCTCATAGTAATAGATATATAATGATGATACATGCAACAACAATCTGCTGCAAATATAATATCTTATCGAGTTACATACTCGCACAAAAGGAAAATAAAAGTCTGAACACTACCATCTCGAGTCCAGCTCGCCTCTATCACTGCAACTCCCTTGGAAAAATGCTTGCCCTTCAAGTGAGCCAAATCCATGCTCTGACCCCACATAACCACATAAGTACATATACAAAATAAAAAGATGTATACATCAGATTCTAAACTAAACAATAAAGAGAAATCTGCAAGTATATACTACATGCATGTACATTCAATGCACTGATACCCTCCCCCCCATATTCCCATTTCCAATATATGCTCATAATTCTAAGTGATACTGAGGTATGTTTACAACATGCGGTAAGACCTAGAAGTTCTTTTGAGACATACAATTATGATAATGACATATATCATATATTTGTACCACAAGTAATGCAATAAATACTAAAGTACTGTGGGTACTAAAGTATACCGACTACCATCGGATCCCAGGGTACCAAACACCGTATAGCCAAATATAGAATTACGAAAACATCTATGCCTCCAACCAAGAATGCACTGAGTTTTGGATTCTAAATCACTAAACTCTAATCACGAATTACTAATCACTAATCACTAATCACTAATCACTAATCACAAATCAAGAATCACAATTCACTAATCAAGAAGCACTAACTACAAATCTCTAGTCATAAATTACTCATCACTAATCATAATTCACAAATCGCTAATCATCAATCTCTTATCACAAATTACTCATCACTAATCACAATTTACTAATCATAAATCACCAATCACTAATCACAATTACTAATCCCAAATCACTAATGACCAATCTCTGATCTCAAATCAGCCATCACTAATTACGATTTACTAATCACTAATCTCTGATCACATATCACTCATCACAATTCACTAATCACAAATCTCTCATTATAAATCACTCATCACTTATCACAATTCACTATCACGTATCTCAATCACTAACTGCAAATCACTGATCACAATCACTAATCTCTGGTCACGAATTACGAATCATAAGTCCTGATTCATGAATCACAAATCACAATCCCGAATCATAAATCCCGAATCCTGAATCACAATCCCAAATTACAAATCACAAATCACAATTCTCGAATCACAAACCACAATCCTGAATCACAAATCACAATCCTGAATCACAAATCACAAATGTTTGTCCTTACTCCCAATAATTGAGACTGAGGTCTTTTCACAAATAGGTCCGAGAATCACCCTAGCTCGCATTGCCCCTTGGACCCGAGAATCGTAGGTCCGTATCACAAATATTTCAAATCACAAATGGGGTACTCAGCCTAAGACATCTCATGTCCTAATTACAAATGGGGCACTCATGCCACAGTATAAGGGTCTTGACTCAGAGTTGTAAGCGCTCGTCCCGAAGGGTACCTGACTCATGGCTGTCAGGCGTTCGCCCCGAAGGGTACCTGACTTAGAACTATCAAGCGCTCACC
>MKEJ01044508.1:0-13825 GCA_001753735.1 Embelia ribes | reverse complement strand
AATAAATAAATAAATATTAAAAAGGGAAGGAAGAAGTACTAAATAAAGAAGCAGAAGATTTTTCCCCTTTTTGCTAGAAAAAAAAATTATTTGTTAAAAATAAATAAATTTAGAGCGGTGGAGTTATTCGAGGAGAGAACAAAAGAATATACTATTTCTATATTCATTATACATGAGTATCCTTTTAATCACGTGGCTGTAGATCTTAGTCCTATTATTCATTTTAGTTTTTATTATTATCATGACATCACTAATGATCAGATGGCATAGATCCACTTAGATCCTGAAGATAATAGATCAGATGTAGTTTGATCGAAATTTTCATAGAGGGGGTGCGATTTAGCTCTCGATTCTTGTTGTTGTTTTTTTTTTTACCTTTACTCTCGCTTTCATAATTTTTAACCTGCAGGCACAGTATTTTTTCGCTCATACTCTAACTCCGGTTCTCGCTATATGATTTAATGACCCAAGAGCAGATGCAATACTCGCAACGAAGTACTTTGCATATATAACTATAAAAAAAAATTTGCAGAGCTAAAATTATATAAAAGAATTTATAGTAATACAACTAAAAATTTTACATTAAAAACTATGACACAAAGTTTTTCGTAAGATAGACGTATCTAATTTGGAAAATGATAGAAGTTTGTCTCTTTTCTAACTTAATTAATAACTATAGAATAGAAGAGATTAGGTTTGTGGCATAAGCTGATTTGAGATCTCTGATCACAAAAGAGGTCGAACATTTCATTAGGGAAACGTATTTATTTGTCTGAGATTTTTATGGCATAGGTAAATTCTTTGAAACTTTCGTAATTTTGAGCTCAGTTTGGTTTAAAGATTTATAAAAAAAAAAAAAACATAAATGAAAATCTCTCTGACAAAATTATATATTCAAGAAATAACAATTTCTTTTTAATTTTTTAGGGTTGAAAGTTGAAACCTGTCCAGGATCCACCCACCTATTCCCACTAGCTAGAAATAGTAACATAATAATAAAGAGATCTATTTGTTACCTATGTGGCATTTTGATAACCCTTTAAATAATTAATATATTTTGCCTATCTTTCTCCTTTTTAAAATAAGTATCGAATTAAAGAATTTATCTTGTTTCAAATTAAGGGTTGTTTTTAAAAAATATGAATGCATTTATTACCTTTTTTTCAGATTTTATCTATATTATTCTCACTAAATTTTCAACCACTCTACATAAATTAAATATTTAATAACGAATATGTAAATAAAATATAATTATTTTTTTAATAAAATTGATGCGTGCAAAAACTTTAACCTATACTTTTTTTCACTGATATGTTATAATCGAACAAAAGTGAAGTAACCTGCTAGGCTATCGGCGCCAACCTAACCTAATTAATGGACGGAAGGTCATCTTCACTCTACAAAATTTGTGAGAGAAAAAAATATAGGCCATAAAAGTATAATTTTTTAGAATTTTATAATAAAAGATTACAATTTTTGTAATTGTATATAAAAAAATTTATTTTTATAACCTATATTTTAACTCCAATTAATATAAAAATTTTGTACTGTTAAACCCCTACTTCCCTAATTAATGGGACTAGCTACTATTGTGAGGTACATAGTCAACAGTGTTTTAAGGTCTTAGGAGGCTATATACACCCGTCATTACATTTTATTTTTTTCAAAAAAAAAATACTATATTTTACTTTTAATTAATTTCATATGGGGCTATAACCCCCTCCCCAATAATTTTTGCTAGCATCTAAAATTTAAATGGCGTTGAATAGCCAATCATTTCGATTCTTGCTCCGTCCCTTGGTATAGCACTTTACAACTTGCCAATTCAATATAAAAATTTATAGGTGTTATTTCCTCCTTTTGCATTTATTGAAATTGAACGATACAAAAGTTTGTACTTCTTGGGATGAAAAAAAAAACATATGCAAATCACGTAACAACATTTACCAAAAGCTAATTCTCGATTTATCATCTTTTGAGATTTTTGTATATAAATCCTATAAATACTAAAAAAAATTATCCGACAGAATAATTACTGCACAATATTTGATCTTCTATTGTGTTTATGTTACACACTTTGCGTTGCGTTAGAAGAGAAGATAAGTAGATAAGATCCCGTCTCTCTCTAAATTTGACTGAAAATTTTATGTATATCTTTTTTGGGCATAGAGTGTATTTATATAGGTTCATTAGGTGCATAATTGCATAACATAGAAAGAATTATTCTATTCATATTCGACCTCAATCAAATATTTATATACACAAATCATAATAAATACCAATAAATGATTGTAACAAAATCCCTCCCAAATTAATAATTTATAATTTTGGTTACATGTTATTAATGCTTATTTAAATTATTACATTAAGATTACAGATACCTGCTAATTAAATAAAATTACTAAAAAATCTAATTTAATTAATATATGACATTCTTTTATACCTTTTACTTAACTTATTTGATATTCCAAATTACAAAATCTACCTGCAGAGTTTGTAACAACCAAAATTTATAAATTTTATTAAATAGATGTCATCAATACTTTCATCACGATGTGGATTCTTTTAATCACTGATAAAAATCATTTGAAAAAGGTTATTATCCAACTCAGCGAATTTATTGACACATAATGAATTTCATTTTTTTATTAATCAAAATAACAAATATTGTCCACATATGTCTAAATAATAATTTCATTATTAACAATGTAAGCAATTTCTCTGAGCATGAGATATTAGTTGCCTTACATAGTCACTAATAAAACAATTAACTCGATACGGTCATGTTTAACATGCACAAAGTTTATTAGTACAAAGTGTTAGAATTATGTCAAAACATAACTACTAAAATCAAGTACTATAATTCTGTAAATAGATGTATCTATTTTCATATAAAATTATAAACATAAAACTCATATTATATTCTACATTTTAAGTAAACATCGCTCGTACATATTCTCAGTAAAATAAAAATAATTTTTTATTCATAAAATATTATTATTATTTTAAGCATGTCTTCTATTATAATCCTAATAATTCTCAAGTCCTAATTAGTTTTTTTTTTTTTAGAACGTCTCAAAATATAGTCCAATTTTTTAAAAATTAAACTTTTAAATTTTTTATATTACTCATATGCGACGTTCTTTCAAATTTTCAATCCCCCCTTCCCCCTATACATTTTGCGAGGACTAAATGCTAGGGATAAATCCTTTAAATAACAACTATTTAATAAATGCTATGTCAGTTAATAATCTAATTACTATTTTAAAAGTATGAACTACTAAAAGTATTTTATATGTTTTTTGATCAAAAAAATGTTATTCATCTTATCAATTTGTAACAAAATTCATTATATCTAAAATTGTAATTTAATTAATCTTAATGTGCACATTTTTTTAAAAAAATAATATTATACTTTTAGAGATTTAAGTTGATGATTATCAAATTAACAAAAATATGTTTAAATATATTATAATAATATGTAGTATATTTTAAAAAAAATAATGCTACATCTTTAGAGATTTCAATTGATTATTATTAAATTAATTTATCTAAATTTATTGTTAGTACTTATTCAAATAAAAACAAAACTTGTTATTATAGTCCAACTCAAATAAAAGACCACACTTCACACGATCTTAATAAATTATTTGATCTCAATATAATTTATGTAAGTACATATGATATTTGATTCATATATATCTAAGATAAATAATTTTTTTATATAATTATATATACACAATATAATTTGAATAATTTTTTTATTTTTATTTTTTATATAATCATTTAAAAGTACAACATGGTGTTAAAAATATAAATAATAATTTATTTTACAGTCAACTGTTTATGTTGATCTTGTATTCCATTCGATCATAGTTACAACATTTTTATTTTTAATAAAAAATATCTGAAATAAATTATTTTATTTTATTTTTATGTTAGTATAAATATTTTTCTTAAATATAAATTTCATTATCCAGTAGTATATGAAAAATGTCACCTTTATACGACTCATAAACATATTTTTAAATTCTCAAAAAATGATTTTGAAAACCACTCATCATATTTAGGTTAATCATTGACAAATATGTAAGTTTATATATGAACCAATTATAAATGGGTATAAAAAACAGACAAAAAGCAGAGAAAACAATAAATCCAATTAGACATATTTCCAATCAACTCGATAAATTAGATTTTCCACTTCACCAGTAAGGTTTAATTTTAAGGCTAGTGGAGTAAATCTTTCTCGAGAAAAACCACTCGTTATATTTCTATATTATTATGTTCATAAGCAATAAAAAATTTAACTTTTAAAGTGTCAATTTAAGCCCTACTCTTCTGTTAAGAACCATAGTTAAGGATTAAACTCAAAATAGAGGAATTAAAATCTAAGAAAACCCTAATAAGAATCTTGTTTCTCACACATCTATATGCAAATTTTGAGGTTGCAAAAGTGAAGGGGTCCTTCTGTACAAAATAAAAACAACAGGGGTCCATCCATAATAAACACAGGACACATGGACAACACATGTTAGAAATTAATTAATTTCGGGAAATGAATAATAATAATTATTATTATTATTATTACAACATAAGAAACGGAAAAAGAATCTAAAAATAGCAACAGTGCGGTTACCTCTTTTTCTGTTACTATTATTTTACCCATACTTCTTTTTATCTGAACTTTTCTGAAAAAGTGGACCCACCAACAAAAAGCTGCAAGTAACTGTACACAAATACCAGTAAAGAGGCTGGTTTAAGAGTGAGAAAATTTTGAGATATTTACAAAAATAGTCTCCACCATTATTAACTGAAATTCTATTTGGTTACCAAAATTGAAAACAAGACATCTTTTGTCCTAAAGGGTAGGGGCGTTTATTTGGCCCGCAATTTATGAGTCAACCAGCATTCGATTAGAAACCAAACTCGCACTTGACCCCTAACCACCACGCACCTATAGCGAGGCGGCGATGGGCCTGAAACCCAATCTTGCCCCTCGAGCTTGTACTCATACAGGCAATCGACTAACTTAGCGATCATTTTCTTTTCCATAATATTTATTTCAATATATACAAACTTTGGATTTAAATCCTTTTCTTTGATATTTTCAAAATTTGAGGAAAATCAGTATTTGGAATAAACTACAGGAACCAAAATGGCATTTTATTAAAAATAGGAACCATTCGAGTAATTCACCCCTTTTTCCTTTCAGCTCAATACAAATATCCGTTCCATTGTTTGAACTCTGAACCCTCTCTCTCTCTCTCTCTCTCTCTCTCTCTCCCCCCAGAATTCTCCACAGTTTATTTCATTGAGGCTAGCTTTTATATAAAAGATTACTCTGTAATTTCTTACTCTAAACTATTTCCTCTGTTTTTTCAATTTCTCACCCCCTTGCTGTTAATTTCCAGCTTTTAAATAGCTCTTCTACTTTTACATATTTAATTAATTTGTAATTTTAAATATTTATAGGTTGATCACTGGAAAAATTTTGGAAGCTCTAATAATGCCTCTGTTTCACTAACCTTAATGCTCTGTTCTGTCTTATTTTCTTACTTCATGCCTAATTTCTCTCTTGTTTTTATTGAGTTGTCACCTTCATGAGACCAATTTTTTGCTATTCTGCTTTGATAGCTCTTTTAATTTTTTAATGACTAGCGATTTACGTATTAAAATCAGGTGCGAAACTATGTGATACTATTTTTGAGTAAAAGTTCAATGTGCAAAATGTAACTGCACAGGTGTTTGTACAGATTATATACATGATTTTTTGTGCGTATTTCGTAGCTTTTTTGTTAATTGGTGTGTTAGTTATAATTTGCAAGTAAGACTAAGATCTCTATTTCACCTAGCCTCTTATTACTCTTCATTTTCAATTTTTTGCAGATAAGAGGATAAAAGATTTAATTTTAACTCTGAACAATGGAGAGATTTTCTAGGGCTATGTTAGGGATTGTGTTGTTATGCCTTTGGGCAGCTGTTTCAGAAGCAGAGTATATGAAATATAAAGACCCAAAACAGCCCCTAAAAGTTAGAATTTATGATCTTTTGGGCCGAATGACACTCGAAGAGAAGATCGGGCAAATGGTGCAGATCGAGCGTCAGGTGGCTTCTGCTGATGTAATGAATAAGTACTTCATTGGTATGTATGCATTTCCATATACCAAACTTACCAAATTTCTTCACATTTAGTTTTAAAAGGTTTCAATTCAAATTTGTGTTCATGACCACGGGAGAGTCGGTGGGACGTTACTTTATTGTGTAATCGATCATTTTCGATATTTTTGAGAAATCGCTGAGCTTGAAGAAGTGTATCAATTAAAGTTTGAAATAATTGTAACAAGATTTTGCTTCCACTAAAAATAAAAGTAGCGTGTTGATTGCGACTAAAACTTAAGATTTGTGTATTGGTGCTTCAAAAAAACAAAAAAGAAGAAGAAGAAGAAGAAGAAGACACTGGTTTTCTGCAGAACTGTTTGCTTAGACAACCTATGCACTAATACATGCAGTGCTTTCGGTAAAAGATGGTTTCCCAAGAACTCGAGGATAGAATCCCAGTGTTATAATAAGCTTTGCTTGCTAGAAGTATTGACTTTTAAAATTGGAAAGGAAGGGAACAAAGCTGGATCGATGTAAACATATCAAAACATGCTTTACAATTTCTGTCAAACTGTGTCTGAAATAGCTAGTTTGTTGAGACAATGTAATGCGAGCATTTATGTTGATTGGGGCCAATTCCTAAATCATTTACAAAACTAGTTTGTTCTCTTTCACCTTGTATCTAACAAATTGTAGAAACAAGAATAAAACCAACCCGCACGATAAATTAACTCGTACAGTTAGATTTATGTACTATGGATTAAACTTGTATTATTAGTAGTTTATAAATTTGAACTCGATTTAGATATTCCTAAATTTCTTTGACTTGAACAGGAAGTGTCTTAAGTGGTGGAGGTAGTGTACCGGCTCAAAAGGCCTCTGCTGAGACTTGGGTGAATATGGTGAACGAGTTTCAAAAGGGCTCTCTCTCTACTCGTCTTGGTATTCCCATGATTTACGGGATTGATGCTGTGCATGGACACAACAACGTCTATGGTGCTACCATTTTCCCTCACAATGTTGGGCTTGGAGTTACCAGGCAAGTAGATGATTCTAAAACCAAGTGATACTAATTGCAGTTTCCACTTTGTTTTTGAGGATTTCCGGTTCATAAACTTGTAGTTTAATCATGTTCCTTGATAACTTGAATCAATGGTTAAGAATAGATTCTTAGTAAACCGGATGTTAGATTGTATGCTCGATGCTTTTTCAAGAGCTGAACAGAGATTGATTCCAATATATGTATGTAACTAGTATACAGTGTGAAGATTCTTTCTTTTAACTAATTCACAAATGGAACTTGATTTGGTAAAATAAATCTTTTGTGGGAAGTTTTTGCATATGTATCATTTGGTTCATTTTCTTTTCTAGTGACAAATCCTTGCTCCAAAGATTGTATAAACAATAAAGTCATCATCATTATCATCCAAGCCTTAAATCCCAGTAAATTGGTATTGGCTAAAAGGTACCAAAATAAGAAATCAATGTCTGCTCATTAACATGAAAGTAACTTGAGAAGTTCGAGTATTAAATGGTTTCATGCCATGCAATTAGTATCAAAATATTTAATCTCACTAGAGAATTATTTCCTCATCCTTTTAGGGATCCGCTGCTACTCAGAAGGATAGGAGAAGCAACCGCACTTGAATGTAGAGCTACTGGGATTCCGTACGCCTTTGCTCCTTGTATTGCGGTAACTAGACATTGCAAAGCTTAACCTTCTCTATATTCACTCTATTGTCGTGTCTAATAGTACTGTTTCCACAGGTTTGTAGGGACCCACGATGGGGCAGATGTTTCGAGAGCTATAGTGAAGATCATAAGATTGTTCAAGCAATGACTGAGATAATACCCGGGTTACAAGGAGATATCCCGGCTAATTCTCCTCGAAAGGGTATTCCCTTTGTTGCCGGAAAGTAGGAACTCACATCTCATTTTCCTTTAAAAAATTTAAATATTGGCGATTTGGATGAATTTTTATTTGAATTTTTTGTGCTTATTTGTGAAGGACGAGAGTTGCAGCATGTGCTAAGCACTTTGTTGGTGACGGTGGCACGACCAAAGGCATAAACGAGAACAACACCGTGATCAACTTAAATGGATTACTTAGCATTCACATGCCTGCATATCTTGATTCTATTAAGAAGGGTGTTGCTACTGTGATGGTGTCATATTCGAGCTGGAACGGGGTTAAGATGCATGCTAACCGCGATCTTGTCACCGGATATCTTAAGAACAAGCTCAATTTCAGGGTATAACAAATCATATATACATAAAATATGAAACTTCAAAAGCAAAAACTTCTGATAGAAAATGTGCGAGTTGTAGGCCAAGTTTGTAGATATGCATATAGTTGATAATTTTGTTTCAGAAAACTGAAAATCACTTCATTTGTTTCCTGCTGGTTTCAGGGTTTTGTGATATCAGATTGGCAGGGTATCGATAGAATAACATCACCGCCCCACGCTAACTACTCTTACTCTGTCCAAGCTGGAGTTCTTGCAGGAATCGACATGGTCAGTTAACTTCCGTCCTGATCTAGAATTTGCGCCTTCTTTAGTCGTTTTGATCTTGTGGTTACAATTTCTGAAACAGTTTTTCTGGCTGAGTTGCAGGTTATGGTCCCAAACGAGTACAATGAGTTCATCGATGACCTGACCCTGCAGGTGAAGAGCAATGTCATCCCAATGAGCAGAATAGACGATGCTGTAAAGAGGATCTTGAGGGTCAAGTTTGTCATGGGTCTTTTTGAGGAACCCTTGGCTGATCTTAGCTTGGCCAGTCAACTAGGAAGCAAGGTTCACAAACCTGTTACCTGTTTTCTCGGATAACTAGGCTGCATTTTGATTATGTTATTGGGAGAATTTATTATTATTTTTTTAACACAGAAACGACAGGAAAAACATTTGGTTTTCAGAGGATTGTCCGGAAAACCATCCCAGTTTTGGAAACCCTAAAGAAAAATGGTTTTGTTGTTGTTCTTTTGTTTTTATCTAGTCCAAAATCGAAATACCCTGAAACAGTGAAGATTGTCATAACTGCCTTTGTTTTCAGTTCTTAAACTGATGAAAACAAGTAGAGAACAAAAACTGAAACTTGTGAGAATGGAACCAGTAGGACCTTATAAACGCCTTCCTCGAGTTATTTTTTGTTTTCTTCCAGTGGAAAAGGAACACCACCAACTGGCAAGATAAGTAGTATAGAAATCATTTGTGCTTCTACATGTCTTCCTCGAGTTATATTAATATTGTTTTTCTTCTTTTGGAAAAGGAACACCGAGAATTGGCGAAGGAAGCAGTACGGAAATCGCTTGTGCTTCTGAAAAACGGTAAACCTGGTGATAAGCCAATGCTTCCACTTCCCAAAAAGGCGAAAAAAATACTTGTTGCTGGTAGTCATGCTGACAACTTGGGCTATCAATGCGGCGGTTGGACTATCGAATGGTCTGGAGTTAGCGGCAACGACCGCATAATCGGTATGTCCTCATAACTACACGAAAGCTTGCTATTATGATCATCTTTTGTATCTAAGGGTTTAATGTTTTCAAACAGGTACCACGATCTTGACAGCTGTGAAAAACACCGTTGATCCTTCCACAGAAGTCATCTACAACGAGAACCCCAACCCTGCTTTCGTAAAAGCCAATGATTTCTCCTACGCCATCGTAGTCGTGGGCGAAGCTCCCTACGTGGAGACATTTGGCGATAGCTTGAACTTGACCATGACCCAACCAGGCCCTAGCACAATCACCAACGTTTGTGGGGCATTGAAATGCGTAGTCGTCGTCATTTCCGGTCGGCCTGTCATGATTGGGCCCTATGTGGGGTCCATGGATGGGCTGGTGGCTGCTTGGCTCCCTGGGAGCGAAGGGCAAGGGGTGGCGGATGTTCTGTTTGGTGATTACGGTTTTACTGGGAAACTTGCTCGGACTTGGTTCAAGAATGTCGACCAGCTCCCAATGAATGTTGGTGACCCGCACTACGACCCTCTTTTTCCGTTCGGGTTCGGGCTCACGACTGAACCAGTTAAGCAGTGATCAGAAGGGATATGTCTTCAATTATTTATTTTGTTTGTTCTCCAATATTCCTACGAAGCATGAAAATGATGATTGATCAATATCAATGAGTAGATCTACAAGAATAGATTAGGTGCCTATGTTTTGTTGTTTGTTGCACTTGGAAAAAAAATGAGCTGAAATTACAACAATATTTTTGGATTACGTTGTTTGTTGCACTTGGAAAAAAAAATGAGTTTAAATTACAACAATATTTTCGGATTGTTAATACATATGCCTCTCTGTAGGCAATTTTTCCTTTTAACATTTTGCAGCAATGCCTCGAAAACTTTTTCCTCTATCCCCTTTGGGTGTTGCCAGGAAATGAAAAAGCAAAGGAAGATGAACGTCGTATATTTTAGAAAATAAAATCAACATGCTAAAATTAGCTGTATATTTTTGGAAAATGAAATCAATGGAGGCCTCTTAAGTGCTAAAGTTGCTCCATAAATACTTTTATTCATTGAAACCCAGACAAAAGTAGCTCTTCCTGAGATCAGGTTAGTGTTTCCAAATCCATAGAGCTCTCTCTTATTCTACACTAGTTTATTACTGGTGCATTGTACCGGGCTTTATGTAGATCCATTCATATGATATTAATCATGTTAAATAAAATGACTAGTCGATATATTCGACTTACTAATAGGAAATTAAAAACTACCTTTACTAAAAACTTTAATTTGCTCCATTCAATAATTCATCAAACTCTTCAGTTCAAGAAATTTCTAAACCGTATTTACAAATATAATAGTTTTCAGAAATCAATAAATTCGATTTACTAACAGGAAATTAAAAAAAATACCTGCCTTAACTATAAGCTTTAACTTGCTCCATTCAATAATTCATCAAACTCTAGGTTCAAGAAATTTCTAAACCGTATTTCAAAAAATTATTGTTTTCACAACTTTTGTAAGTAAAAAATATTATAATTGAAATTAAACTTTCCTGTGCATATGCATAAATCATGCAGAAGCAATAACGAAAAACACCAGAGCAATAAATATGAGTCTTGGATAAATACAAACTGGAAATAAAAGCCTATCAAATATAGAATCTTATTCATATTATCAATCTATTTTCCATTATAATTTCAATCTTTGACAATAAGTTTCAAAAACTGGACTTTGTCAACGATTCCAAATACCATCGCACACACTAAAATCTACATATGTATATACAGCTGAGAATCAAGGACTCGGATATACGAAGAAAAGGGAGATTAGAATGCTTTACATATCATTGACTAGTTTGGTAGTGAGTCCGAATCCGAGTGGGAAAAGTGGATCATAGTGTGCATCTCCGAAATTCATCGGAAGCTGATCTACACTCTTAAACCAAGTCTGAGGGAGTTTCCCTGTAAAGTCGTAATCCCCAAAGAGTACATCAGCCACACCTTGCCCTTCGGTACCGGGTAGCCAAGCAGCAACAAAGGCATTGATGTGCAAAAGATAGGGCTCGATCACGAGAGGACGGCCTGATATTAAAACAACCACGCACTTGATATGTATGCACACATTCATGATTGTGTTCGGGCCCTGCAAAGGAATCTCCAAGTCCAAGTTGTCTCCGTCTGTTTCTGCGTAAGGTTGCTCTCCAACTACGACAATGGCATAAGAGAAGTTCTCCGACTTGACAAAGTCCGGTGTCACGCTATCTTGATACACAATTTGTGTAGTTGGATCAACAGTTGATTTTATGGCATCTAAAATGGTGGTTCCTGTTTATTGGAGAGGAACATACCAAATCAGAACACTTTGTATTCACCTAAAATGATGATTCCTATTAAAATTATCACGGTTTCTAACATTTGCTACCCCAACCGATCGATGTCTACAATATAGTGCCAAAGTTAACAAATTTGAGACAATCGCTCCCCGACTTTCGAATTTTCTATAGATTTGATGCATAAAATTTTAAATTTTTTAAAATAAACTACTACCTCTCCTAGGAAAAGGATTTTATTTATTTATTTTTTATATACAATAAGAGGACTCACCCCCTTAATGGTAAATCCTGGATTCACTCAATAATTTTAATATAACTGACATCAAACATTAGTATCGTGTACTTGTAAAAAAATAAAAATAAAGATATATTTATATTGGGGTAACTTCCAAATACAGCCATATGACAACTGGTGATGTAAACACGAAGGGTGACACGGACAGCATTATTACTGTTAAAAACAACTAGAGAATTAATAATGCAGCAATTGTCCACTGATTCTGTAAAGCATTTTAGCACTGCAGAACAAACCAACACTAATAAGAAACTCTCTCAAGAGAAACCTCTTTTTCCTTGAAATTCGTTTCGGATAATAGAAAACTATTCGATCCCAAAATTTGTACTGAAATTCGCTTCGGAAACTTTTTCTTACTATTAGTGAAGTTATAAAAATCAAGAATAAATCATATTTAGTCGCTTCCTTTTTTATATAATAGTACTAATTTTACATCTCATTTCTTTAAAAAAGTTTAACAAATATATAATTATCTTTCTAATTACATTATTATCTTAATACAGCTTTCCTATTATTTATAACTACAGTGCAGCACACGCAATACACGGGTTGTGTGTATTATATTCTTTCATAAATCAGATAAATTTTAATTATTTTCTAAAATTATTTTTGATAATTTTTTTATATGACATCTTATATTTCTTTTTTTTTTCCAGTTAGTTATAACTTCATGAAATATCGGAAATGATTGGCATTTTACTATGATAATGTTTTTATGAAAAACTAATATCAATTTAGATTAATATTAATTATGTGAAAATCCTATTATTATAATATTTTAAAAGATTAATGTTGATAAGGATATTATTTTTAAAATTATAGAGAATCTTGGATCAGTAGAAATTAATTTATAAAAATATATTTTTATTCTTAAAACTAAAATTAATAATATCTATTATGATAAGTTATCTCATAATTATGTAGAGACATATATGTATATTTTTGGGTTGTGTATAATCTTATAGCAAATTTAGTTTAAATAATTTATGTTATGTTAAGTTGATATATATATATATAATTTTAATATTTATTTAAAAAATCTAATTTACTGGGATACATGTCAAGCAATTATGTAGACAAATATCGTAATGAGAGCGAATATTGTTAGAGTGGACAAATTTTATATACATAAGAAAATAAAAAGATATCAATTCGTTTTCCATTCCCCCTATAATTTTAAATCCATATTTTTCATTTCTCATTTCCTTACCATACACGTTTCTATTGTTGAAAACGAACAACTACGGCTGTACAAATCTCTGGATTAGTCGAGGTGCGTGTAGGATGGCTCAGATGCCGAATATTAGCCAAAAAAAAAAAAGCAACTATGGATTAACTCATATACAAGGGAAGTATTCATAATTAGGTATCAAAAATGCATACCTAATGTGATGTTATTGCCACCTTGTCCCTGCCAAGTAATAGTCCAACCTCCACATTGATAACCCAAATTGTGGGCATGACTGCCTGCAACTAAAATCTTTGATGCCTTTTTAGGAAGAGGTAGTAAGGGAGGTTCATTCTCCTTGCCATTTTTCAGGAGCACCAGTGATTTTCTCACTGCTTCTACTGCCAATTCCCTGTGAGCCTGTTGAATGAGTTAAAAAAATTATCATCTTCAGATAATAATGCTAAAATGTAGCTTTATG
>MKEJ01044500.1:0-10289 GCA_001753735.1 Embelia ribes | reverse complement strand
ACTTGATGACGCGTCAAACAACGAGATATGAACTATACAACATCCTTTTTCATTCCGGGCCACCAAAATTGATATGCCACATCATAATATATTTTGGTACCCCCGGGATGCACTGCCAAACACGTGTGATGAGATTCTCTCAAAATCCCATCCAGACTGGATTCTAGAACAAACAATCGACCCAGAAAACGAACTCCGCCACTATCCGCTATCGACCAACCAACAAAACCTTGCTTGCCTAGAATACGAACACGAAATGCATCCGATCAATCATCTACGTGCTACGCCTCAACCATTCGAGAAATCAAAGTCGTAACCACTGCGATCGTGAACAACGTTACATGATCTCTAACTTCTTCCACATACTCTAACCCATACTCATTCAACACCCGCAACATCTCCCATTCACTTGCCGCCAAACAAGTCAAAGTACATCGAGTCTTGTGACTTAATGCATACACTACAACATTAGCCTTCCCCGGGTGATACTCTAGATCAAAGTTATATTGATCTAAGTATTCTATCCAATGTCTCGGATGTATATTAAGATCGCGTTGTGTGAACACGCACTTCAAATATTTATGGTCAAAAAATACCTTAAATCACTCACCATGGAGGTAATGACGCCATACCTTCAATGTAAAGACTACCGCTCCAAGCTCGAGATCACAAGTCGGATAATTTTTCTCATGAATATTAAGCTGTCTCGATGCGTAAGCTACAACCTTTCTGAGTTGCATCAACACGCAACCCAACTCTTATTTCAATGTATCGCAAAATACCAAGTAGCCAAGGCCTCACCCCGGAATGATAAGAATAGGAGGAGTCGAGGTTAGCAATTCCTCGAATCGAAGAAAAGACTCATCGCACTTCACATCCCATTCAAATTTCACTGCTTTACGGGTAAGCCTCGTCGTTGGGGTAGCCAAATGTGAAAAGTCTTGAACGAAATGAAGATAATACCCAGTCAACCCCAAGAAATTACGAATCTCTAATACTGACTTAGGACGTTCCTAATTGGTAACAACATCAATCTTCGACGGATCAATTGCAACTCCACATTCCGAAACGATATGGCCAAGAAACCTTACTTCATGTAGACAAAACTCGCACTTTGAATACTTCGCACAAAGCCTATACTTTCGAAGTGTAGATAGAACAACACGAAAATGTTCTCGATTAGCCTTTTCTGTATGTGAATAAACAAGAATATCATCAATGAAAATAACAATGAAACAATTAAGGTATGGTAGAAAAATGTTGTTCATCAAATTCATGAAAGTCGTCGAAGCATTTGTAAGACCAAATGGCATAACTTGAAATTCGTAGTGCCCATACCGAGTTCAGAATACTGTCTTCTTAATATATTCCTTCCGCACTCGCAATTAATGTTAACCCGAACTCAAATCAATATTCAAAAAGAAATGAGACCCCCACAATTGATCAAACAAGTCATTGATTTGAGGCAATTGATACTTGTTCTTAACAATCACCCGATTCAACTTATGATAGTTTATGCACATCCTCATAGAATCATCCTTCTTTGGAACAAATAAATCCAATGCACCCCAAGGCGACGAACCCGACCGAATGAACCCTTTACGCTCTAGGTCGATAATCTGCTTATATAACTCCTCCAATTCTTGCGGCGCTAAATGGTACGGATCTATTGAAACTGGTTTAGTACCAGAATTGAGTTATATCTTAAACTCCACTTTTCGCAAAGGATGAAACTTTCAAAGACTCTCTAGAAACACATTAGAGAATTCACAAATGATAGAGGGAAGGGATTTCCCCGAATATACTTCATCATTAAACAAAAGGCTAGCCAACATAAAAGATAGGCTAGTTCTAGGACGACGACGACATGTATAAGGAGTAAGAGAAGGACTCTCTCCCATAAAAACAACCTCAACTCCATTCGAAGTCTTCAATGATACACACCTATGCTTACAATCGAATATAGCATGGAAGTGCGCTAACATGTTTATACCGATGATAACGTCAAACCACAACATGTTGAAAACTACAAAATCAAAAGTGAAAGTATGATCCGCAATAGATAACTCCCAATTCCGACAAATATGGTCCATACAAATAATACTCCCCCTGGCGCATCAATAAATATAGGTTTGTTTAAATGAGATTCAAACAACCCAAGCATATGACCAAAATGAAATATAATAAAAGAGCGTGAAGCACCTATATCACACAATGCATATGCCCATGTAGATAAGAAATGGATAATAGCTATAATAACAAACAACTCAATGATCTCCGGAACTTGAGGAATATGAGGAATAATATAATCACAAGCCTGAGAAGATTGATCCTGCTAAAATCCACCTCGCTCAACACTACCCTGATATCCACCTTGAGCTACACTACCGCTCTGCCTAGAAGATACAGAAAGAATAGCCGATGGTAGCCACACTAGAAGATGAAGGCTGTTGCTACTGAGGAGTAGCGGGAACAACAAAACCCTCGGGGCAATAAGATTGCATGTGTCCCTGCTGGCCACACCGGCTACAAACCACCATCGAACACTTTAACTGAAGATGCCCGTCTACGCCACATTTTAGACATACTGTGTGAAAAGTACAATCATGAGCCAAGTAACTTAGACGACTACAGTTATAGCACCCCGAATTCCCATGCATAGAAGAGCCAGAAGAGGAAAAGACTGGCTGAGAATGCTCACGAGAAAAAGATAAAAGGTCGCCCTGCGACCTCTTCTTACAACCATCCCCACAACACGATTAGCAAAACCCCCACCGCCAGTACGACCCCGGGCATATTCGAACCCATCTTAGAACCCTGAACCAACCACGACTAAGTACCGAAAGGTTGAGCAGAAGGTCTAGAAGAATGAGAAGCCTTCGATTATTGCTTGCTCATTAAGTTGTGCTCCACTTTCATAGTCGTATCAATGCACTCCTTAAAATTGCTCGAACTCCCTACCGTCACGTATGTCTAAATGCAAGGACTTAAACTACCCTTAAAATGGCGGCAACGTAATTTTTCCATTGATACCATCTCCGGCGCAAATCAAGATAAGTCAGTGAATAATATATGGTACTCTTGCACCGATGAACCTCTTTAGATGAGATTTACAAACTCTTCGCGTTTCTTTTCATGGAATATCTCGAAAAAAAAAAATTCCTCCAAGAATAGCTCCTGAAAAGTGAGCTAAGTAATACCATCCAAACCATCCACCTCCTCTTTACTCTGCAACCAACGAGTTGCCTTGCCATTCAAATACAATGGCATCGTCGCCATTCATAAGTCCTCATCATCCATGTGAAGAGATCTAAAAATTCTCTCCACGTCTGATATCCAATCATCTGTGAGAATAGCCTTGCCATCTGCCAAAAAAGTCAATGGATTCATTGTATGAAACATCTTCTAAGCCGAAAATACCCTGGTCTTGACACTTGCCTTACTTTTTCTCCGATTTTGAGTAACTCGATTCAATACCGCTTCTAACGCTTGCAATATTCCTGATACCCTCCCCACATATGCACATGGTTGAACTTGAGGTTAAGGCAATGAAGCCTCTTCCTCGGAGTTCACCAAACTCTCTTCAATACTAGTCGTATCCTTCAAATCAGGAATACCCTCCCTTATTTGAATCTCCGTCTCTTATTGCTCCACATTCCTAGCACGAGTGTGCCTTTGTGGTACTTCTTCTACAACTTCTTCCGCAAATACGAGCCCCCACTCGACCACCTCTTCCACAAGTACTTGCTTCACATCCTCCATGTCTACCATCAACTCGACCACCTTTTGCCATTGCTAAGTTTCACAATAACGACAACGAGTGAAGAAAAGCATCCGACAAACTGAAATGCAAGATAGTATTGATCCAACTCAACTATCACATATTAACCATGCTAGTGCATGCTATACTACGCAAGAATAATATATGCCTACTTCGCATAATACACTCTGGACCCCTCGCTATAACACTTACCCGCAAGCCACCAAGGTTTACATAACCTGGTTAGCTCTGATACTAATATGTCACGCCCCGAAATCCGTAACCCGGGATCGTTAGATCTAAAAGATAAAAAGAGAACCAAAAATAAAGAAATAAAATCATATACGTCAGTCACGTCGCATCTATAGCAGCGGAAATATAAACACCTCCAAAAAGAAATAAAGGAGGCCAGTGCCAACTTCATAAAAATATATAAAATAGTAAACATGTATGTTTACTAATACAACACTGCAAGTTGTATGCTCGCCAAAAATAAATGACAAAGGAAGGTATATATATGTTCTTCGCCTTATGTAAGAGTAAGAATATATCTATACTTTCGCCATGCTACAACTACTACACTATTGCAATGTCTTTATCAAAGTGCGCTGATACATCAAAATATAGTACATAAAATGAAAGTGAAAAACATATCCACTAAAAATATGTACCGATACATCTGAAGCATCTATGCATGGTTTGAGCCCCCCGCTTTCATACATATAATACCACACATACACACACACACATATATATAGGAAGACAAAATGGAAAATGTATTGTTAGCCAAACAACTCCACGATAAAAGAGAGATTAGACTATATGTACATAGATGAATATATATGACAACATACATGAATATCATGACATAAATATAATTATACTCATGAAGGCAACTCACCCCACACATACACACCCACGCATGCCCGCACCCACATAAAAATATTTTAGGACTAGTATTATTCGCATATAAATCACTAAGGTTCTCCACTTGTAATGTGAAGCAACCAAAGTCTTCATTGATCTGCCACTCGCAGTGTGACGAGATTAATGGAGTATCCCAGATCTGGTTTTCCGTCCTTCACGATAAGGTTGTATGACCTCATTACTTCTTTGTATTTTTATAAAAATTTTATGTCCCTAATCAACTCCATACATTTTCTTTCAAAAACTCCACTTTTATGATATACAATGTTCATGCCACTCCATGGAATGAATGTAATGTAATTTAAACTACACATTTAAACATGTTACAACTACACATGTAAACATGAATATTAACTACGCCAATAAATATGAAAAAAAACATTCAACTTGTATAATTCGTGTAAAACTGTACGTCAATTAACTACACCTACAATCACATTAATGCCACGTCTACATACGCCTATATAACGCATTTAAACACATTATACTTATTATACAATTTCTATGTTTATATGACGTATTAATCACTCCAAGTCTACAATAAGGGTACTACACCTAGTAGACATCTCCATCACGTCAAATTCAATATGCACATACATTCACATATACACATCACACTACAAACCGACACAGTTGTCAATTTTATATTAAAATTCATTTACTACTGTACCTAGGAAGATACTAGAGGTCGTCCTGAGACTTCCTACGCAAAAAGCCCCAAATTTGCCTATTCCTCTCCCCTTGATTTGATCTAGTAAATGAAATCAAACCATTAAACACCGATACATAAAGATGTTCTACTCATTATGAGGAACAAGAATATCAAATAGAATTTTATGTATAAGAAGCGCATAGAATTTGAGGTAAATCAAATGAAAGAGACGAGAGAAAAACTTACGTCAAAATGTTCACCTCGCTCTAATGATGAAGAATCTCTGCTTTTTAATCAAATCTGAACACCAAGGCTAGATAATTTCAAGTCTTAAAAGTTGAAGTTTTAAGAGCTCCACACCCCATTCTCTCTCTCTCTCTCCTTTTCGGAATTTGTAAAATAATGAGGGAGAGAAAAAGGACAAGTAGTTGAAAAGCAATATTTTTCACGCTAATACATCTGACGACACGTCCGAAGTATCTGAATTGTCGATTCAATGCTTGTTCGTTGTCAGACACACCTACGGACACCCTCCATATACAGAGAAAATTACTTAGAAAAATTTCCAACTTTTGTCCAAAGAGTGATGCTCTTGAGGGTTTTGTCCGACGCCCCACTCCCGTTAAACACCGTCCAGACAAAGCAGAATCTGACATATTTGACTGAGTGTCTACTTCCCTTTTTACACATTTTAAATGTATAATGGGTATCACGCCTATGCAATACTACTCCACAACAACTACGTCATACGCATATAATATAATAATATTATTAACTAACAAAATAATATTATTATTAAAACGAAAAATTTTCTCGAATTTTTTGGACGTTACAATACATATCACATAAAACATACTCATTAGTCTATGCAATACTAGGCAACTATATACATATGAAATTTTATAAACCATATCATCATTATCATCACTTATAAAATTCTCAAATCTTCTCATTAATGCATTGTCACAAATGCCTCATAAAACCTACGAAAACTACACCACGATACCGATCTCGTACTACGACAACTTCATATACAGAACTACACTAAGTCTTCAACACATCACGTCAATATTAGATTATGACAACTACACAATGGTTCTCACACCACGGCCACAATGCGAAACACAATGAATAAATATTACTATATATTATATAATAATATTACTTATTTAAAGCAAAAAATTTGCCCAAATTTTCAGGACGTTACATACTCCCCACATTAAGAAATTTCATCCCTGAAATTCGTATACTCTTCTTAAAAATAAATACATACTAGAATTCTTAAAGAATTTCGGAAATCTCACTCACGTTGCATCCTCACATTCTCATGCTAACTCATCGCTAGACTCACTTCACCACTGTACTCTCACTAAATAAAAATTCTCTACAACATCAACATCATAAACAAGTCCATAACTTTCAACAGTCCTTTCTCAAAGTCATTACCCGACTTCCACACTCACGACACATCACAATCCGATACATTTTATATATCCAAGTCATAATGTAACACAACATCTCTATAAATCCTCATATCTCACTCACTCATCAATCAAAGCTTCACAACAATCTCACCAAATCATGACGTACCATCACAAAAGCCAATAATTCTATTGACAAATAGTAGCCAACGCTCTATTAATCTTATCTAATACGAAATTTAATAATACCTTTAAGGCTACCACAACCACATGCTAACGATTGCACGATATCTCACAAACGTCACTATTCTGGTAATATAGTACAACTCACTGCTCTTTTTACATTTAACTAGATAATAATCCTCTTGCATATCATCTCAATATTCAACTCCTCGCATCCCACTACTCACGCCCTCAACATCCTGAGATTAAATGACTCAACAACTCTAAAACTTCTAAGTATATATACATAAACGTATTATCCTCAATCTCGCACATAACACAACTTAAACTTGTTCTAACAAGTCAGAAAATATAAAGGTGACTAATTTTCATAAAATCATCTCACACACAACCTCCCCGACTTCAAGTCTCGCATCACATCTTGGAATTGCTAAACCAATAATTCTCACTCATCAAAGATCATAAGTCTCGACCTCAAAGTAAGCGCCCTAACACACACTCCAAAACTACAAGAACACACAAGCCTTAGATGACAAAGGTCCTCTTATCAAATCCGTACTCTCATCTCGGACTAATCTTTCAACCTTGCCAACACTGTTACCTTTATAGCACATTATTACACACCCTCTTTCGCCCAGTACAAGTACTCCAAAACTAATTATGTTGTCATATCAATGACCATACATCATCAACTCGTCACTATCAGTACACCGCATAACCTCAACATATCATCACAAATCTCCAATCTCAACTCGAATCTTCTCATTGTACATCACCATCAGTCATCACCATCACATATTATGACCATATCTACTCATCATCTAAATCACCACAATATCAATGAGAAAAACAATCACATCTATATACCACATTACTTATCTTACACCTCGACCTCACCATTGAGACTATACAATACCTCACCATCTCATCATAATGCATCCTCAAATACATGATACATTGCCAACAATCTAATATATACGAGAAAATTCTAGTCAATCAACCATTATATCTTACCAAGAAAAGCAACGCTCTTGCCAAAAAGAAAATACATACTACCTCACTTATCAACACCGACTATATCACTATGCCACACATGTTAGATATGACTACATGTGTCTTGAATCCACACATGCCAAACGAAACTCACATATCTCATCTACCCAAGTAATTAGGTACCTTTTACTAGTCCAAATAGTCAAACTATTGCACATATCACCAAATCAACGTACTTCACATACTACACATCATAAGTACTAGCCAACATATAGCTAAAATCCTGGCTAAGATACATTGCCTACAACTCATATAGACAAACGAATGCTAAGCAAACATACATATCTTCATCAATGCACATATCACATCTCGCCACATAAAATAACATTCACTTGCGAACAACATACTCTACCTCACCAAACGACACATACTAGGAATGTGATCTCCAAAGCCATATACGCCACACAAGAACTTACACGTCACCTACTCACCACATTCAAACACCACACATTTTCCTCATAAAAAGAATATCAATACGCCTCATGCCTCATTTATCAAGAAGTCAAACATGCACCGCACACTCACAACTACACTTCAACTAATGCTACCCCATACGCTACTA
The DNA here is from genome assembly GCA_001753735.1 of Embelia ribes. Taxonomy (NCBI): domain Eukaryota; kingdom Viridiplantae; phylum Streptophyta; class Magnoliopsida; order Ericales; family Primulaceae; genus Embelia; species Embelia ribes. The sequence continues at coordinate 1,731 of MKEJ01044500.1, read as the reverse complement.
ACATTGCGTCTCATAGTCATCACCTCCGTATAATATATACACACACACACACATATAGGGAGAAAGAAAATTGTCTCGGCTAAATATATATATTAGTCAATGCCTCACAAAAAAAACAATACTTCCACATAATATATATACATATATATCGATGTACATATCCTCATAAATATACTATGCCTTTGAACAACACTATCTCGTCCTCGAGCTATAAAGATAATGAGAAAAAAACGTCTCCAAAATCTTCCCACCCTCACAATAATTAATCAAGTAAAATATAAGTTAATTACAACCAATGTCTTACTCAACATATGCTACGTAATAAAACATACACATACTCACAACAACTTAAATTCATGCCTTGCCACAATACCCCACAACTCACATATAAACCCACAACTTTCGCCTTGTGTATAAGTTCAAAACTCACATATCCAAATCACATTTTGCATATACAATTCAAATCTTGCATATACAACTCAAATCTTACATATACAACTCACATCTATCATATACAACTCATATCTCGCATATACAACTCACATCTCACATATACTTCATAACTCACATATAAAACGCCACACAAACCACCACACATTACTCATGCCACATTATAACTCACGCACTGCCTTAACACAGAACTACATGCAAGCACACAACACATAACCCACAACTAATACTCTCGATCCCGCACAGTCTACCTGCAAGCTACAAAACTTGGTTAAGCTTTGCTCTGATACGAACCTGTCATACCCCAATTTTCCTTAAAGACCCAATGAAAGCCCCAAACCCGCTAGAAAGGGTGAGTGTATTCCCCTTTTTGGTAAAAGAGAATGAAGAATATTTATTAATTTTTAAAATAAAAATAGACAACCCACACTAATACTGCCACTTACCAACTCACATTCTACAACATTCTCACATAAATATCAGAGTACACAGAAAATGAAATACCAACCTGGTAAATAAAAGTACACACCCTATTTACAAAATACAAAATACAAAATGAGCAACATGCTCTAACACTGATAAGACATATTACATCTCGTTCTTGACCTCAACGTGACTCTTGCCAATAGAGTAACAACGGCATGTAATATACAAGCCCCTCGGGCATAAAAATACATCACGTCTAATATAATCCTACTAATATATAAAATAAATACATATCACTAAGCCTCCAAATAATACGATATGAATGAGGCTGATGCATTAAAATAAAATCTAAAATACATGTCTAGCCAAAAGATATAAATACAGTAGAAGTCTTTGCAAAAGTAGAAAATAATGTGTACAAGTTAGTCACCAAAATGACACTGAAAAGTAATGTTGTATAGTGCCTGCAAGTGTAATTTTATGCCACATAATAATAATAAAATGCAATGCAATGTCAATGCAATTCAAACCCACGAATGCACACATGTACTCACACACAACCACAAAGACTCACAACTCATGGCTCACTAGAAATTTGGGACAATTGTCTCTCACTATTTGTAAAAAATATAGGACTACCTCGTACAATCTATACTATAATTTGCCAATAATCTTGGAGCAATTATAGTTTATCCCTCATCAGGTTTCTTGACTTTCACGGTAAGGCGTCAAACCTTCTCTTTATTTTTTTTTCTCATTGTATGAAAAATTGACATGGTTCCAAAATGACTCAATCCGCAATGCAATGCAACTCATACAAAAATATAAATATCTCACTTTAAATCCCACTTTTTA
>MKEJ01044498.1:0-12367 GCA_001753735.1 Embelia ribes | reverse complement strand
ATTGTCGCTTCGATCCAATAACAAAGAAGCAGTTGTATCATAGGAAACTATCATCCATTAGTCCAGAACGTGTGGGGGCGAATCTAGTTTCAAGGAGATATCGTCAAACGACAGACTCTGCTGCTATTAATCAACATTCATTCATTTTTTCTTTCAAAAATTCAAACACCAAGCATACTCAAGGAGGACAAGTAAGCCTTCTAATTTTTCGTTACGGTTCGGTTGTTTCATACTGATTGTAAATTTATACTTGATATTATTATTAAATATAAAGAGTTCAAATTGCTTGTTAATATTATTTAGAACAGTAACTAGAAAATGTATTCCCAACATTTTCTCCACCACAAGGGGTGTATGTATAGAGGTGTATTGATAAGATATTTGATGTAATCAACCTAATTCAATTAGGATTCTATCTTTATCAATATCTACTAATTATCACTAAGATGATAATTAGAATTATCACATAGATAAATAACTAAGTATGACGCCATGCGGATGCACCAAGGTCCCCATGCAACAATTATCAATATGTATTAACCTATGTTACCGAAATTACTAATATCCCAACGAACTGCGAATTGGTTCACACGTTCCGAAATGTGGTACACCTCCTCACCAAATCGCTAAATTTAGCGAACCAAGGCAATCCGAGACAATTGCACTATTAAAATTTGTGTCTAGAGAGAAATATATTAGTTTCAAGTTTGAAAACATTAAATTTCATATTTCAAAACAATTACAGAAGTTTAATCAAGGTTTAACTAGATATTGATTTTTATGAAACTTAATATGTTTGCCTCATATATGCTAAAGTAACTTATAGAAGGCTACTCCTATTGTACCACATTTTACAATATGTAGCGTACCACGTTCCCATTTTCATTCCGCGTTCCATGTAACATCGGTATTAACTCTCTTTTCATTGTATGTTCTAATTCTTTCTAGTTCCTGCTTTACTTTGTTGTTCAAACTTAATCTAGATCTTCTATTTTCTCGTTGTTCGCTACTTCTTACACACTTCTTTTCCTAATGTAGCAGTTGTAGGACAAGTATCACTTCAGTTGAAATGTTGTTTGGCCTTCAAGGATTTCCATGTACTGATATAAGCCTGTGCCTAAATTGTATGGAGCTGTCTATGATGACTCTTCATTGTAATAACATAAATGTAACAAGCATGAACTTAGTGCAACTTTTGTTCTCGAAAAATCTTTACAATATGATATCTACCACATGGCCACAGTTCAACGTACGAAGAGATTGAGACATTAGATTTGAATCATGTTTGCTAAATTTTTTATCTAAATTTTAATGATAAGGTACTGTACAATTTATGATGGTAGATGTAATCATTATATTAATTGAAATCTTAATTTGTAGTTTCTATTATCTTAAAAATTGTAATCTTGACGTTACCTGTAGATTTCATGGTTTCGATCTCTGTATGAAACATGTTATTATGGCATTTTTTTGTAGTAATTAGGCATGCATTTACTACCTCAACTAACTAGAAATTTGTGATTTGGCTTCCTTACATTTTTTTCTTTTTTGTGTGCAAAGAAGGAAAAAATGCTATAGTAGAGTCATATATTTGGTATTCTATATGTTGTTTTACAACTTTTTATGATTTCCTATTAACCCCAGTAAACTTGTTTCACTCTGATAGAAAGTTCCATCTCGACACTGACTTAAGCCATAAAGCAATTATCTTTTCTTCTTTTTCTTAGTTATTGACTTGTAAATCCTCACTTGGGCACAAGTTTGTGTAAGTTGTTTGCTATTAACTAATTCGTAAGTACACTGAATTGTTCATGTGATAAATGATTTTATAATTATCTTGAGCACCTATGACGTGCATGACCAATAGATTTTCATAACTATATAATTCACGTAGTGTCAATGGTCAAGGTTATCAATTCATGCTTCGGTCCGTATCATTTTTTATATTTTTCTGTATCGTCTCGTTTCGTATCGTATATCGTAAGATTTTTTAACACAATACTATTCTGTTATAAAAAATATAAATATCACTTGGAGCTATATATAATGTAATAACCAAAAACTTCTCCTTTTGAATGATTATTTTTATTAGAGGTTAAAGTACAAAATGAGGTAATTTTTAAGTTAGAGTTGACCTAAAGGGGATTGTGTTTTATTAATTAAAATTCCTGAAAAATTGATAGTAAGAGTTGAGTATTCCTGAGATTGCCTATAAATTAAGTAAGGGTTAGAAATATCTTATTTCTAATTGATGTAGTTTGAGGAATATTTTAAAAAACTTTGGAGACACCTAGATCTGATTTTGGAAAAAGGAAAAAATATTATATAATAATTATAATAAAAAAGTAGATATATAATGTAATAGCTAGAAACTTCTTATTTTCAGTGATTCTATTTTTAGAAATTAAAGTACAATATGTGGTGGAGTCTCTCCATTGTGCGCTAGTGCTCGCGGGTTTGAATCAGCCTCCCTGCAAAGCCAGGAGGAAGGCTACCTAGATATTCCGTTTCCCAGGCCCCACAGTGTGAGAGTTTTGGCACTGGGTACGCCCTTAAAGTACAATATGTGGTATTTTTTGGACTTAGAGTTGACCCAAAGGGATAGTGGTTTATTAATTAAAATTCCTGTAAGATGAGCAATAAGGGTTGAGTAGGAATAACTTATTTCTAATTGGTGTAGTTTTAATAAATTTTTGGAAAATTTTGAAGACTCTTTGGAAACGAGAGAAAATATTATATAATAATTATAATAAAAAAGGGATAAAAAGAAAAAAAATATTAATACACAGAACAGAGTCACACATACCCAATCACAGACCAAGCATAAACATAGAGAGAGACTCACCTCTGCAAGTAAAGAGAAGAGGGCTTTTTAAAGCGAACCGATTGAACAAATTAAGGTATGTGTGCAGCAAGTTGTATAAGAAATTGACGATTGAGCTTCCTTATTTACTTGATTTCCTTTTAATTTTTTATTATCGAAATAATTTAAAATATCGCTATATCGTCGGCAATACATACAGCTGTGTATCATTCAATTCCCCTTCTATCTCGATTGATTTTCATAATTTTCCTATATAACTCTCCGATACACACGGAGAGGCTACAATTCAATGCGAATGGTGTGATACCTATCGTATATCGTCCGATATTGACAATTGTGTTAATGGCGATATATATTCTCCAAATGTATGCACAATTTTAATGGGTTTTTTGGGTAAAAATATACAGTTTTATGATTTACTGCACAAGCTTCAGCCAATTTCAAGTTTCTCCTTTTTGTTTTTCACTCTTCTTTAGTTGACAATCTTGGTCAGATGTACCCATTCCTGGTTTAGATTTCAATGCAATCACATCTTTCGTGAATATAGCAGAAATTGTTTCCATATTCTAATGCTTGGAAAATGTAAATTTGGAGATTACTTCGTAGGTTTAAGTAACTAATTACATTGCCTCCTGATCATTTAACATGATGCACACATCTCAGTGGTTGACTGTAGTGTGAACGGATGCAATTTAGCATGTTCAACAAGAAGTGTGATGCCAATGACTATTCAGTTCTCTTGAAGAAAGGTTCCTTAGCTTTATTGCAGTGACCGTTTTGCCCTTCGTTAGCTCTTTTTCGTTCACTTCTATACTGTTTCTCTTTAGCTCTCTTTCTTTCACTTCTATTCTCTCTCTCTTTTGCTCCTCTCTCTCCCTTTTTCATCCTCCCCTCTTTTCCAGAGCTTCTTTCGTGTGGAAAATTAGTTTTGAATTTGTTAGGTTCAATTAAATTGGAGAGGCTTGTTAAGTTTTTAGAAACATGAAGAACAATAAACAGAGATAAATGAACACAAAGGATACGTATGAATTGTTTTTTGGGCGTAATCCGTATACATTCCTTCATTTTTTATCAACATGCTCAATGGGAACAACTTTTGCAAAACTTTATAATTAGAGTGAACAAGTTCTATTGGACAATGAAAGACCATTACAGGGGGAAAATAATAGAATCTATTCAATATTTCCTCTGTTATGACTGTATGGATTACATACTGATCCAGATGGCTCATTCTGCTATTATGAAGATCCACACTGGCACCAACAGCCCTTGCAAACCACCATTAATAACCTGATTTTGATTTTCTTGTTGAGAGGATATGCACCCTAGTAATTAGACCTAATTTGGGCAACCCTCTACATAGTCAATGTTCATACATTAGTCAAAACCACGAGGTTGTATTAGACTTGTAACACCTTAGGAGAATTGACTCCAAAAGTTAGTAATTGTGGGGAGGGAACACAAAGTATATAACACATCAGTAGCTTACGTCCTTGATTTGGGATCGTCACAATCCGCCTTGCTGCGGAACCTGCATCCATGCAGGTATGTTGTGCACTAATTTACTAGTCACAGCTAATTCTGTTGTCACACCTTTTGTGCCATATGGGCGGGTTTGCATTAGCAAACTAGTCCAGGACGAACGCTACCATGCCCAGTTTCACCTCCGTATGAGATACATACTGGAGGCAAGGTGGATGACTCTACAACATTTGCAACATACATTAGGAGGACTCAACCCCAAAAGTTTGCTATTGAGGGAGGGAACCCAAGGTATATAAACAACACATCAATATCTTGCCCTATCACTTATCCTAATGGGACTAACATCTCAAAGATGGAGGCAAGCTAGGAAGCACGGACACTCCAAAATAGATACTGTGCCTGTGTCGGACATGTATCGGACACATACTCCGCAGACACTTCAAAATAGGTATCCGACACGCCACATGGCGAATCCAAATTGCTATTTAATTATTTAAACTTTGGACACGATACTTATTTTGGACATGTCATGGACATGACGGATCAATTTATAACCTTTTTTATACTTGGGTCAATGTTTTTTTATTTTCAGTCATACATTTTGGTGGTTTTCACAAATCACGTTTCAATAGTTTGTTTCTTTAGTGCATGACATGTTTTTGGACCTTTTGATAATTGATACTTGTTAGTAAGGTGTGATAGATTATAACATGATGACGATTGCTTAGTTGCTACTTTGAGCCAATAACCAATACATAAATTTACTAACTTATAAAAGTTATTAAAAAAAATAGAAAAATGTCGAATCCCAGCCGTGTCCGTGCCTAAAATTTTTTGAAAATTACTGAATCCGTGTCCACACCCGTGTCCATATCCGTACCTGTGTCCGTATTGATGCTTCTTAGAAGGCAAGACTTCAATTTTATTTCTTGCGACTGATGTTGGCTAACTATTATTCTAATACATACATACATGTATATATGTATGGGTTGTCAAGTTCCTAGTATTTTAATTTTCAAAAGGAAAAGATGTACTGGAATATTTATGTTCATGTATTTGTTTTTCTTTTTTCAATTGTCTTTGATCGTTAAATTTCTTATTTATACCACTAGTGCATTTAGTTGTTCTTTAATTTAGTTAGTTATTGTGAGTCGCCTTGTCTATTAAATCATCTTCTTTTGTTTAGCAGAATGAGAGAACAGGTTGAGTTTCAGTATCTTAATATTTAATCCCGAGGGTAACTAAAGAAACCAGATTTTTAGGAAATAAATAAAAACATGTTGCTCGTAGCAGTTCAGAATCTTTTTTTTAATATTTATTTAGGGTTTCCTGCAGGATAATATTACCCGGGTAATTGCAGAAGCTGGTAGTTTGGCAGTATTAGAATTGTGCAAAGTAACTGCCTGGTGGTTTCCTCCATCTTATCTGCAGTTTCTATGCATTGTTTTTCTTCATCTTTCTCCTTGGGTTGGTTACTCAGCGCATCCTACAGATTTAAGTTCCTCCCCTTTCTTTCTCCAGTCTTTTTCTCCTTTCCTAGGGAATTCTCTGGGTTCTGCTTTCATATGTACTGCATTTTATCCGAAATAGTATTTGCAGTTTAGTTTTTATTGTTCTATTTTTAAATTCCTGGGCTACATCAGAGTTGCAACAAATAGCTTACCAACCTCATACGCTTCTGCAAAAGTAGGGCATATACAACTGTCCTCGGAAAAGCATTCGTGATTAATCATTACATTAAGCATTGTCTATGGGTCAAAGGAGCATGGAAGAGGAACAAGAGAAGTTTCTATGTACTCTGGAATTTTGTTGGTAGTGACAACAGGAAAAAGCTTGAGGTAGGATTTTAATATTGTTTTGTTACTTAACTAGAGACAAATTCCTAAATTCTTATTAGCCACTGTAGCTATTTGATAGATAGTACTGACATTAAGGTATTGCCATTTGAACCCATGGTAATGCGTAATGAATAAACCATGGGCACTAGTTTGACTAAACCACGGCAACTTCAAGAAACCTGGAAGTCTGATGAGTGATACGAGAGCCTAAATACTGGGTTCCAATTTCAAATATGTGTCTCTCGAGACTTATCCAATTGGACACGTGCACAATTTTTTATTACAGTAGTTTGAGTATTCGTCAGTTTAGTATTCCCTTTTGAAAGAAAAACATTTGGCTTTAAAATCACAGTAGGTATCTACAAAAAATAAAACCAGACAACTTATTGAATAACTTTCTGTGTTTATCTTTACAAGTATGACCTTTGACCGTTCAATTATAATTATTCGTATCGTCGCTTTTTGTTGCATTCTTTCTAGTAGCAACTACTACTCTATGTGATTTATCTCCATTAAGATACATTTAATAATAGCAGCTTATTTAATGATTCCATCATTATGTGGTCTGTTCAGTTTAAAGCAACTTTTATTTTCCCCCTGCGTGGGCCATTTGTAGTGCAATTGGCAATTCAAGCACTTTCATTTCGTACAATAATACTGATAAGAAAATTACAGATTTGAGAATAGAAGAATGGGGAAAACTCAGAAAAATAACCATTTTAACTAAATTGTCGCTCTGTGCTTTTTGTCTTCTCTCCTCTTTGTTGAAAGCACTGCATCTGCTTTTGCTTGACTGTCGAACTCTAGTCAAGGCTGGTTATGCTTCCGCTTCTCTTCTCTTGTTCATCTCTTATCTTTGTGCTGGTCGATTGGAATTTTTTATCCGGTTCTATTGGGAAAATTTGGAGGCCGGCTTGGTTGATTGAGTTTCGATTGGGTCTGTTGGTCGTTGATTTGATGGATGATCTGGTCGACTAAACTGGTAGAGGGGTTAATATCAGCGGCTAGGGTTTGACAGGGTGATTGGGTGGGGTGAGGCCGCAACAGATTAGAAGGAAACAGAGAAGGATAGTCATTGCTCTGGTACCAAAATTTGATGCCACACCATAAGATCGATAAGAAAATTACAGATAAGAAAATGAATTCCGGCAGGGGGGTTACAAAATGAATGGGGGAGAAAATCATCAACACACTCAAGTTTCCATATTCATCATTAAAACTGCTTGTTACTTGCAAGATTACCCCATTTATAATGAGAAAGGAGTTGATATTAACTAATAAACGAACATAAGTTCTTTATATATGATATGATCTAAATTAAATATTCTTAAAATCCTAAAAATATATAAAATCAAAATTAAAAATAAAATCTCTCAAATTAATAGAAGTAAGGTGACAAAAAAAAAATATAATAAATGATTCTCACTGGAAGTTACCTAATTGATGAGTTAGTCACAAGATTTGTTCAGAGAGTGGCCAGTAAGGTTCCTATGGTGGTTGTGTGGTGATTGGTGTAGCCTTGTACTACATCCATTCCGTATCAATATGATCTCGTGCATGACATTCGCTGCTCATAAATATGATCATCTCCTTTTCCGTTATCTGCTTTGTAAGTTGGTATACTAATTTCATGCAATTTTTGCAGGATGGGGAACTCTTTTAACTGTTTTCAAAATTGAAGGACAAAATAGATTTGATTCAGCTTCCGAATTGCTTATTTAAAAACGAGAGGATTATATGGCTACTGGAGGACCATTTTAACTCTTATAGCACTTGTTTCTAAAGTTTCTATCAAGTGATCTAAATGAGAAACAAATTTAGCGATTTCTCTAAATTATGAGGTGTGTTCTGAAGGGTTGGAATTTTCTGAATGTCGGTGTGCTTTGAGCAGGCGAATGTGTAGTAGGGTAGGAAGTGCAAAAGTAGACAATAATTATAGTAGATCCGTTAAGAGCGGATACATATACCACAAAAAATTTGATCATTTTCTACACTAATGAATAGTACAGCGGAAAAGTAGCCCATAAATATAACAAATTTGTTAATAGTGTATGCACATACCCAATAAAATAAATAAATGATCATGCTCTACTCTAATAAATGGAACTCGTACATATGAGATTTGTGTGTAAATTCCAAACAAATTTGTTTTTCCAAGAAGGGTTGTTTTTATCACTTCAGATCTCTTGTTGTCTTCTTATTAAAATATATTGCTCCAATAGATTGGGTGTGCTATCTATATCAATGGTTTCTTGAGTTTCTTTCTCATCTCACAAAAGTGTAGAGATTCATCAAAATTTTATTTGGAGCAAGTTTATATAAGCTATACCAGGGACATGATAGCCTAATATAGGAAAAGCTAACCGATATAGATAAGAAGTGCTAGATAAAATTGAAGTGTATAAATTGTAATTAGTACTAAATTATTATTATTGAACATTCTTTACATATCCCAATTAACTATTTGGGGTTTTATGTTATCTATATTTATTAATCTCACATTGTTAAGATTACAAATATTCGCTTTATAAATTAAACTACTGAAAATTTTGTTTAACAAACATATTATATTACGTAAAACCTTCCACTTAACTTGTTTGATTTATTAGATTACAAAGGTTCACTTGCCGAATTTGATACAATTAAAACTTGTAAGTTTCATTAAGAGGTTATTATCAATCTCTATACCGGAACGTGGATTGCTTCAATTACTAATAAATACCATATAAATAATATAATCATCAAACTCACTGAATTGATTTACTTGTAAAAGAACTCTTTTATGAATCAAAACAACAAAATTATGTGTCTAAAGAATAATTTTATGATTAAAAGTATAAATATATCTATAAACACAAGGTAGTAAGTGTTTTATCTAGCCAATATAAAAATAATAATTTCAATACTATCCTATTTAATACGCACAAAAGTATGCTAGTATAAGGAGTTCGAACTATAACGTTCCTCGTAGTCTAGACAAACATAATCAAAACCATGTACTATAACTCTCGTGATGGTGTATCTATTTCCATCTAAAATTGTAAATATGAGACTTGTAAGACTTACTCTACCTACTAGATCATTTACTATGCAGAATATGAGACGTATAATTGTTCATTAATAAATAATGCTAAGTAAGCATTGCTCATAAGATTCTCATTAAAATGAATTAATTTTAAATATTAAAATATTAAATCATTATTAGCATAACTTTTAGTACATGCTCAACAATCTCACACTTAGACTTAAAGTTATGTTGACATACATCGCACTCTTATATCCTCTATATATATTTACCAAAAAATAGTTAATCGGTAAATTCAATAAAAGGATTAACCAGGTTGTGTACTAATATACAATCTTGTCACTAATACATCATCTTTAAAAGAAAGTTCCTAAGGCAAACAAGCTCCATAACTGTTTGAAAAGCTACTACATACTCGTTTTCTGTGTTGGAATCAATAATAATTGATTGTTTGATACTCCTCCCACTAATGGCTCCACCTTCTAAGATGAAATATTACATTAAGTTGATTTCCTTAAATATTCATCTGACTAGAAACCTGAGTCTACATAGTCATTAGGTAAAAGACTCTCTGCATCATAAACTAGTATATAATATCTTTAGTTCTTTTCAGATAGTAGATTATATATTTTACAAAAGTTTAGTATTCCTACCTCACATTAGACCGAAATCTACTAATTATGCCTGTGATAAAGCAGATATTAGTTCTAATACAAAGAATTGCATACATGAGGATTCCTACTGCTAAAGCATAAGGAACCAACCTCACCTTCTCTACTTCAATCAGTATTTTAGGACACTGATAACTAGATGGATTAATTCCATATATGAAAGATACAAACCCTTTCTTGGAATCTTTCATGCTATAATGGGCAAGAATTTGATTGATATAAGTAGCTTGTCATAAGCCCAAGATTTTATACTTGTGATCTTACAAAAACTTGATCCCAATAATGCGGCAGGCTTGTTCCAAGTCCTTTATATCAAACTGTCCAAATTATCTTCACTTGACCGATGACAACTATCCTACATCATTTTTTATTAATAGTATATCATCAACACATAGTACTAAGAACACTACAATATTCCCATTACACATCTTGTACACGCATTACTCGTTTTGATCAAAACGATTGTTTCAAGAACTAGATGATTGTTTAAGTTTATAAATTGATTTCTTAAGCTTGCATACTATGTGCTTTTGACCATTTGCTACAAAACTATATAGTTGCACCACAAATATGCACTATTTAAAACTTTCATTAAGGAAAGTTGTCTTGACATCTATTCGCAAAATTTCATAATTGAAATAAATTGCAAATAATAAAAGAATTTGAATAGATTAGTGCATAGCTACTGGCAAAAACAAATTCATAAAGGCTTCTCTATTTATGAGTGAACCATTTTGCCACAAATTTTGCCTTGAAGATTTTCACCTTCCTGTCTGATCATCTCTTTTATTTTGAATCCACACTCATCCGATGGGTTTTACTCCTTGGGGTGATTCCATAATTACCCATAATAAATTAGAGTATATGGACTCTGACTATGATTTTGTAGCCTTTTGCCAAAATTTTGTATCTTTATCTTGAAGTGTTTCATTGTAGTTGTCTAGTCAGTACTCGATCCTTTTAGGATATCACAAAAGATTTTCCTAAAGACATAAACCGAATTGGTGAGTGTTTAACCATTCCACAAAGATAAAGTATTCTTTGTGTACTAGCATTTTAGGTTGTGTTGACTTGGTTCCTTTTTACTAATTCTTATTATACAATAGGTGTGACAAAATCTCATTCCAAAAGTTTTCTTAACTCAAAGCAATCATACTTTTGGGATTGTAGTTTTTTACAAATTCTTCTTTAATGAATCGAACATTAGTGATAACTATGACCTTCTAATTCATAACATAAACCACATTTGTTTCTCTAGGATACCAAACAAATAAATAAACATGTCACATCCCGAATTCCCATAAACCCAGGAATGTGATCTTATAAAGAAATAGTAACCGAAAACCACAATTCCACAATAATATAATGAAAGGAATAAATATACAAATTCCCATCCTAAAGCTAAACACAAACTATTTACACAAACTCACAACACAAATAAAATCCAGGTTGATTATACATACATCATGGATAAATAGTTACAATAATTTGTCACAAAATATAAATATGCATCTGTAGGTATCCTTCTAAGTCGTGCGTGCAAACGCTATCAAGCTAGGCGTCTGAGCAAAATAAAAATGAAATTAAGAGCCAAAAATCTAACATATAGTCCTATGGTTCACATAAAAAAAATATACGAAAATATACTAACTTTGACTTGGCAAATCTCAAAGAGCTCCCAAAATGAATTAGAGTCGCCCTAGATCCTCAATGTTCTAAGGCCGTACCCTAAAGTCCGCGTGGGCATCCAAGCCTGAAATATCACAGCACCAATGGGAAAGAAAAATGGAAAATTGTACTGTCAAATTAGTGGTATAACTCTAAAAAGGAATTTAAGTCTGTATGATATGTATGCTCATGTAATGTTGAATGGCACATGCTATGCAATCCCCTATTTTTCAAAAATCCTTTATTTTTCACAAATCACAAAGTTTTTCACAACCGCAAAGGTTTTACTTTCACAAAATCACAATATTTCACAAATCACAATATTTTTCACAATCACAAAGCTTTCCTCTTTTCACAAAAGATTTCACAAATCACAAATATTTTTTCCGACTCACAAAAATTGGGACTAAGGTATTTTATAAATGGGCCCAAGAAACACCAGTTTGCATTGCCCCTTGGACCCGAGATTATAGGTCCGAATCACAAAAATTACAAATATCACAAAGGTTTATGGAAAAGTTGACCTAGCCTCGAAAAGAAAGGAAAAGACTCAAGCCATTCCCCAATGTACATGTTCTTCAAAACACAATTTTTTTCACAAATAAATCATAATATAATGATCCATATGCCCATATATGAGTATGCCAATGTACAATGTATAATAAGTATGTACCACAAAAGAGTCTTAAAGACTTACCACAATATCTACAATAACACAAGTTGGTTCTATCGATAATTCACAAATCACAATTTATTAACAATAATGTAATAATTGCCACAATACTAAAATTTGCACAACTATATAAATTAAGACCTTGAGTATTTTAAAATTGAAAATGATTTATTTTTCACGATT
>MKEJ01044491.1:0-12483 GCA_001753735.1 Embelia ribes | reverse complement strand
TTAATAAATTCCCAAATTAACACACATATATATGTATATATATATATGTATAAATCTGCATTTATCCAGTAAAATACAATAGTAGCTTAATTTATATAAACAATCACCATTTCATCCAAATAAATACACTTTCATAAATCAAGAAAAATTCTAAATAATTACCCAAATATTCTAATTTATTTTATACATCAACTACATATATATATACAATTTTCCAGCCCATAAAAATATATATATATATATATTTCAAAGCGTATGGTAAAAATGGGACAATTCTATTGACATTCATTATTTTATATTTGGCACTACATTATTATTAGCATCCGTCTAACATATATTACTAATGATATTGACACCGCACTAATAAAATTGGATTTAATTTATTCTATTAACATCACACTAATTATGTATAGCACTACACATGGACATTACCTAAATATCTAACTTTTCAATTTTCCTCCAATTATTTATCTTCTTCCTCTAAACGTACATTCTCTCTACTTCATCTTCTCCCTACAAATCCAAATATTAAACCCTAATTTTTTAATCAAAACATTTTCTTTATAATATATATATTTTATCCTCTTTAGAATACTTTGGTGAAAATTTTGATAATCAATGGACTTATCACTATAAAATATTAAATTATTTTTTCAATCTTCATGTTCAAACACATTTTAATAAAGCGTACTTTAGTAAATATTATCATTTTTTTGGGGTTATATTGCATTTTTAATCCTTGTTTTTTTAGCTTAGACAAAAGATAAAAAGTAATTGAAAAGGATAACTTCGGCTTAGTTTTTAACTTTGTCCCTTAACTAATTTCATGTTAAAAATGGGATACTATTAACAGGAAAAGATGTGTAGGAAAAGATGTGCAAAAACAAGTGAAAATTATCTATAAGGTTTTATTTGGGCATAATGTAACTGAGGCCAAATTGTATAACCCAATGTTAATACTTTCAACTGTTACAATTAAATTTATTTTTTCCATTCACGACTATCAGATTGTTTCTTTATTCAAAAAAATCTTGTTACTCAGTTTGTTTATGATCGTAATTACGTGTCTTTGATGACAATTTTAATAAAAAAACTAAAAACGTATACAGAAAAATTCCTAAATTTCAAAGTTTGTGGAAGCATGATGATAATGGCAGTTGAATAATAGAGAGAATGCAAGGAAAAAATGAAACAGTTGTATAGTTTATAATCTAACTGTAGTCATTTCAAAATTTAAAAAATAAATTATATGAGATAGTAATAATAATTTGTTTAGGTGCCAATAGTAACTTAAATTAAAAACCAAATGAGATTCCAAAATTAAAATGAAGATTCCAACCGTATCTTAAACATTTTTGAGAAAATATGATTATTTTATTTTTCCCAACAGTTTGTCTCCATTTTTTTTTTCAAATTAATAATATTGCACCAAGCGCAGCTAACGCGTTTAAAACTTCTGGACAGACTCAACTGCTACTTTTCTGCTCGATTTTACTTTTCTCCTCCCTCCGTCGACAACACTTTCTCCGGTGAGTCCCTCCACTTTCAGTCTAATTACCTCTTCCTTCTCCCTCTCTGTATATGTATGGATCTGTTTTAGATGTGAATCTCGTTTTGATCCGCTATTTTGATGCAGAATTAGATTTGCTATGGCGATGTATTTGGCGTCTCGTCGACTCTCCGTCGGGTCGACGACGTCGTTTATTGCTGAGTCGTCTCGTTTCGCCGCTTGCTGGAGATCATACTCCACGGAGTTCAGGGAGGAGAGGGATACCTTTGGACCAATCTCTGTGCCCAATGACAAGTTCGTACATTTTGCTTTTCCCTCAATTTTGTGGGTTCAATTTCATTGTTTTATTTACTTGTGTCTTGCTATAATCTCTTGTTGAAATTAAGAAGAATGATGATATATGCATACAAATTATTTGTGCAAAAAAGCTGAACAAAATTGGATTATTTGGTTTATAATTAACCACATTATTATATTGCCAAGAAAAATAGAGAGTATAGTGATTTAGCCAATTCTATGCCACATAATCCAAGTTTCTGTAATTTTTTTTTTTTACAAATAATTTGTATGCATATTATTACCCAGTTAAGCAATTGCTCTCGATTATTTCATTTTTAATAGTTTATAGTTGCACCTCATTGATTTAATTCAATCTTCATCACTTATTTTTTCAAAATTTGCTTCACAAAGTTGCTTTTAAAAGTTGATTTTAAAAGTGGTTGTATTACATTGGTAAATAAATTCTAAAAGTTGATTTAATAAGTAATCTAGTGTTTGATAAATTATTGCTTTTATTGTACAAAGACAAAAGTAGTTATGTATAGGGAATATAGTAAATATAAATGAAATTATTTTGGTAATTAATTATAAAAAAAAATTAAAGCAGATTTTCAAAGCACCTCTAAGGCTACTTCAAAAAGCATCCTAAGAAAAATAGAACCTAATTAAGAAAAATTTGTGGTTAATGTTTTCCAAACACCTCAAGTTACAATTTTTAAGAAAAAATGGCAATAGCAAGTGACAAACAACAATACCAAACTAAGCCATAGAGCATTAACACCATCATTTCTCGTTAAATTTTTAAATGTGACTTTCTAAAGAATCATTTCTCTTATATAATAGAAATTGATCATTTTCAGAATTTGTAAACAAACTTTCTATATGATTAAGATATCAATATATAAATATAAAAAAATCTTTAAAAAGTATTTCTCGAATATGTTAGTCTGTTTTTTAATTTTTCGGGAATAGAATTTCTCGTTGGAGAAAGTAGTTTTGGCTCTTGTATATACATAGTTGGGAATTGTCATTTGTTCCCGATCGTAACAACCACTTTAAGCAGTGGAAGAGCAAAATATGTGGACTGCAGCAATTTCTAGAAAATTTCTTGTAATGGAAAGATTGGATTTGTGACTTTCTTCTTTCTCTTTCTTAGCTGAGAAAGGGAAAGCTTCTTTAGAAGGGCTGGTGTGAATGCTCTTAAATTCTAAATCAGACTTTCTAAAAGCTATTTCTCTTAGAGTAATCGATATTTTAGAAATGGTACACACAAATCCTATTAAAATTTTAAAATCATGAAATCATGTATCATCTAATAAAATTTCACAGTGTATCTTTTCCTAATCTTAATGGGGTTTTGTAGTTTTGGTAGAAAAAATAATATTTTTTACTGATAGAGAAATTGCGAACAGTAAGTTTCCCAACTCAAAAATCTAGTGTTGCAATTCTCATGAGATTTCTAGAAAGAGACACTGATATGGAATATTTATGGTCCAAGATTTCTCAGTTGAGATGATAAATTAAATTAGGGAAATTTCACATTTAGAAAGACTGATGTGAATGCTCTTTACTCGAATTGGGGTGAAATGATTTGCATTTTGGAAGTCCTAACTTGTCTTACACTCTTAGTAGTGTTTTGTTGGGTATTTGATCATGACTTAATCATGATTTGGATGGTCGCCGTGTTATCACTTAAACATGTGGAATTCTGAAAAGGTTTAAGACTTTACGCTAATTTGTTTGCCATATAAGAACAAAAGGAAGATGTAAACAATTGTTTGACATCTAAAAGCCAATGCATTTGAAAATATTTTCCATCTAAAATATTTTACATCTAATGCTGTTTTTAAGGTATGTTGAATGGGCAGAAGGCATTGCTACCAGAGTTTGTCCTATTTCTTAGGTAGACTTGGTTGGGATGTTATTTGGGGGCGTAGTTCGCTATGCAGTGAATTGACCATATGCTGTGATACTGAAACAAATGACAGGCTTTTTAAAAGTTCATTCTATTTCCCTTTTAAATTTTGGATTGCCTTTTTTGAAGATCTTGATAAAAAAAAAAAAAAACAGCGTAATTGGTATTGAGGACACTGGATCATTATTCAAGGGGAGTGGTAGAGATTTTTGCTACTATCTTTGAGAAACCATACGTGTGTGGAAATGGACGTATCAGAAACACTTGACTGATCCTAAATCTTCAGTATTTGACATTAACTTCTTGAACTTCGTGACTTGTTCAATCCTTTCCTGCATTAAGTATTTTTTTTTCTTTTCCGGTTGAATGTTTGTTTCAGGCTTTGGGGAGCACAAACCCAAAGATCTTTGCAGAATTTTGAGATTGGTGGTGAGCGCGAAAGAATGCCGGAGCCAATCATTCGGGCTTTTGGCTTACTTAAAAAATGTGCTGCCAAGGTACATTACAAGCTTTAAGTTATGTTCCTCAAATCGCTCTAGTGCATCAGCTCTTATAGTCCACCTGTTAGTATTAGTTTCATACTGGTAAAAGTATTTGAGTACTTAAGTGCCATTAACTTAACTTGTTTGCTAATATTATACGAACTTTTTGGTTAAGTTGGGATTTTACCTATGCTTTACTTTTCAAATTGAGTGAACATAACTATGGGGTTTCCCCCTTCTAATGTGGCCTTGATCACGATTGTCTTATTGTTATCCCTGCAGGTCAACATGGAGTATGGTCTTGACCCGTCCATAGGAAAGGCCATAATGCAAGCAGCTCAAGAGGTAGCTGAAGGAAAGCTCAATGACCATTTTCCGCTAGTTGTGTGGCAGACTGGCAGTGGAACTCAAAGCAATATGAATGCCAATGAGGTTAGCTGATGATGATGAATTAGAATCTTTGTATATGGTATTATTCTGGGGGACTGGGTTCAGTTTTCAGGGTTTAGAAATTCCTGTCTCTACCTAAGGCCTCTTGGTCATTGGTATCTCTCTTACACTTCTATCTAGTAGACCTGAACCTTGTTCCTACATGACCCGATCAATTCGATCAAACACTCGCCATTTATTTTCAATGCTTTCTATGTTGGGAGATTGCTTTTGGTGTTTGACGTTTAAATTTGCTCTTGGTATTCTGATATTGAAGTGGTTAACAGTTTGGTATCTATATGATCATTGCTTAGAGTTGGGGTATAACGTATCTTGGTCCTTTTATCCAATTTCTTGTACCTACAGGTTCTTAATTCTGCAATTGAGAAAATATTTATTGTCCCTTGGTTTTCCAAAGAAAGCATTTTGTTTTTACTTTTACTGTGTGACAGTTAGTAGTAGCCATGTATTATCACTTCATTAACGTGCACCTTTGAAGGCTATTAGATCTATCAATGATTGTATGAACTGTTACCTTAGTCCTGTTGTAATAATAATCATACGTCGCCACCTCGACCTTTTGATGGATCAAGGTACCAAAGGATTGGTGGAGGACCTCAGAGGTAGGGATCGTAGTCTGCCCTAGAAATCTAATCTGGTACCCATCAACACAATTTACTTTGTAAAAATGTGACAACATGTTTCATGCTTGTTTCCTGTTAGCTTTCCATGTTCTTGCAGCAAAAGGGCAGCACAATTGAGAGGGCTTTATTAGCTAGTTTTGTTATTACTAATCTAATGTACTTTTTTTTTCACTCTTCTAAGTTGAAAAGCATTTGGGTTGTCTACTCCTTAGTAGCTTTCTGTATTTATAATTCACTAAATTCTTTATTTTAGCTTTGCTTAATTAATTAAACTTTTTTCTCTATTGATCTACTACAAGTATGCTATTAATGAACATAATTTTTTCTCCAAAAGTATCTCTTTTTATTTGCTTCCCTAGTTATCTATAAGATGCTAAAAAACTAATAAACGAAGTGATTTTGTCCTGCAAGTTTTTTCTTTTCTTTTCTTTTTCTTTTTTTCTTTCTTTCTTTCTTTTTTTTTTTTCTTTTTGGGAAAAAATTATTGCTGCATGTTGAATGAATGATTTTGGTGTTTTAGCGGACCATCTTTTTAGGTTTGATAATTATTTTATTTAGTTACTGCAACAGATAATAACATGCATCTGATTTCCAAAAAAAACAAGAGAATAACATGCATCTGTTGATTTTAAGAAGTTTAATTATTGGAGGTTGTGGCATCATACACACGTTATTTGTATGCATCATTTGCTGCATATTTGTATTAGTCCTAATTGCAATTTGTTCATATTCCTGACGAGTCTAGGTTATTGCAAATAGAGCAGCTGAAATCCTTGGTCACAAGCGAGGTGGTAAGATTGTGCATCCAAACGACCATGTGAACAGATCACAATCCTCAAATGATACTTTCCCAACAGTAAGCCTGACTAAAGCAAAATTGATTATGAATTTAGCATTTATTGGTCTCTTGGTGGCATGAAATAAGTTGTTTCAATTTGCAGGTGATGCACATAGCTGCCGGAATGGAGATCAATTCGAGATTAATACCTAACTTAAAAAACCTACAAACTTCACTACATTCCAAGGTTGGATTATTTTTATTTTCTTTTACATTTCCCTGGGAAAACAACCTTTTGTATTTTCAGGATGTAATGATGCTGCCATTCTATATCTATATGTGTGCACTGTGCCTCTATTGATGCTCCTTTTACATGTCGCTCATGCGGTGTTGTATATACACTCTTGCAATTATATCATGTAAATATCAAGTTCGTGCCATAAAATGTCGTTCTTCTCATGTTGTTAGAACTAAGACACCAAATTACTTACGATGAAGAAATTTCGTTGGTCAGCAGTGTAGGTCTCTTACGTCAGATATGCTGATATAGTTTATTGCATCATCTAGACAAAATGTTGGTGTTTTTCCTTCAGATGAAAAAATAGTAGCAAAGTTTGTAATCTTTCATCAAAAATTTTATTTTTCAATGAGGGTTAAGAAATTAATGGAGCCATCTAGTTGCTTTGAATTATGTAAAGTTCTGTCCATTTACTTTGTATATGCTCACTTTCTAACTGCCAAACCTTCTACTTTGACTAATGGTGCGCATCTTTGGCTTCTCTAGTCCGTGGAATTTAAAGACATCATTAAAATTGGGCGTACTCATACACAAGATGCCACACCCTTGACGCTTGGGCAAGAATTTAGCGGCTATACCACTCAAGTAAGCTTGCTCTCCAACCAACTTGAAGTACACGTTAGATAGAGTCCGGATCCTCTACCTCCTTCATTGTTCCCCTTTTTGTGCCCCGTTAGTGTTTTTGGTTCCAAAATCCTAAATAAATTAACTTAAGACATGTAAAATATGTCTTCATATTATTACACATCTTCCGGGAAAGAAAACACAATCATTCAATATTGTTTTTAGAAAATTCTCTACATTTTCAAATTCTTAGTTCCGTTGAGTATAGAAATGAAAACTAAAGGTTACATTGTCTTATTATGTAGGATTTCCTAATTGCTAGATGTATAGTGGTATTAGGAGTCATTTTACATGTCGTAATTTAATTTATTTTGGGTTTGCTAAACAAAAACACTAAGGGGGCACAATGAAGGGGGTAAAGAATCCGGACTCCGTTAGATGGTATTACCATAAGCCTTAAATATATGCTAGATGTAACAGAATTTGTTTTATGGGTGCAGGTAAAGTATGGGATCGACAGAGTCATGTGTACCTTACCTCGCATGTATCAGGTTTACAGTTAATTGTGCTGTACTTTGCCCTTTTTTTCATGTTTCTTTGAAAGAACTTGCTAATGGGAGGTGTCACCTGAGCAGCTTGCACAGGGTGGTACTGCTGTAGGGACGGGATTAAATACAAAGAAAGGGTAAGTTGCAATATAAGGTGGTTGTATTCATCATTTTATGAGGAGATATTCTATTTTTCTGTTTTGTTGTTTTTTTTTTTCCTCTGGAGTTTGAGTGGTCTTAAATGATCAATGAACTATTGATGAGTTTTAACTTTGGATTATATTGAATATTTGCAAAATTATCCAGGTTTGATGTTAAAATTGCTGCGGCTGTGGCTGAGGAGACTAAGTTACCATTTGTCACTGCAGAAAACAAATTTGAAGCTCTGGTTATTCTCCCGTTCCAATTTAATTTTGCTTCTCATATGGGGAAACTGTTCTGCATTTTTATGTTTTTGTTATACTGCCAGGCTGCACACGATGCTTTTGTTGAATGTAGTGGAGCCCTAAACACACTTGCTGCCTCCCTTATGAAGATTGGAAATGATATACGTTTGTTAGGGAGGTACACTTTACAGTTTAATAACTTTAATGGTTTTTGTGAACTCTAAGTGGACTGCCCATAGTTTTTCTTTTGTTATCTTATCTTATAATATCCTTGCTCTTTCTTACCAGTGGTCCTCGTTGCGGCCTTGGAGAGCTTATTCTTCCAGAAAATGAACCGGGCAGCAGTATCATGCCTGTAAAATTCTCTTTCTCTCTCATTACTCAAAGGAAAAATCCAGCAAAGAGATTCATCTATTGAAAAGTACCCTATTATTTCAGGGGAAAGTCAATCCTACTCAATGTGAAGCCCTCACTATGGTTTGTGCTCAGGTAACTTTTAGTGACAGTTTTTCTTTATTTCTTTTGGTTAACTTGTGTTATACTAGCCGGGGCTTTAGGGGTTAGATATGTCAAGGAATATGTACCCTATGGTCACATGACCATAGTTATGATGTCATTAGTTTATTTATGTTACCTTTATGAAGCGAGGGGGATATAATAAATTATTTGGGGATTTTTCCAATCAATCAATTTGTGCATATCACAGGTGATGGGGAATCATGTCGCTGTTACAGTGGGCGGATCTAATGGTCATTTTGAGCTGAACGTATTCAAGCCCATGATTGCTAATGCTCTTCTACATGTAAGTGTGTTATCATAATGTACTTCTGTGATTGTAACAGAGGTCAGACAGATCATGAAATTATGGTGCTTAAGAGGTTTTTGGGAGGTGAATGAAGCCAATTCGAAGTGATTTATCATCTTCTAGCAACATATTTTCTCGATTGTATGATGTGTGATTTTGAGTTCTAGTCACACTTACTGCAGCTGAAAATGTTTTGTATGTGGCTTACAGTCTCTGAGGTTGATCGGTGATGCATCTTCTTCTTTTGAAAAGAATTGTGTACGGGGAATTCAAGCGAATAGAGAACGCATATCAAAATTACTGCATGAGGTAGGTTGCTAAATTGCATAGCACGTGATAAAACCTTAATTTCATTTCTGAAGGCTAATTAATCATCTTTTGGCTATTCTACTTCTAATGGCTTCCCAGTCGCTAATGCTTGTCACGTCTTTGAACCCTGTAAGTTCTTATCCACATGTTTGATATTTATCCTTTCCATTCTCAGTACTGCATGCGTCATTATCTAAAATTAGTTTCTACTTATCAACATATTAACTGCTACTTCATTCCAGAAAATTGGTTACGATAATGCTGCTGCAGTTGCCAAGAAAGCCCACAAGGAGGGAAGCACTCTCAAGGTGATTGTCCTCTGTCATTAAAAAATAGTTTTCATATATAGCATGTAGAAAATGCTATGAAAAATTTATTTGGGTGGTTTTGTTTTGGCAAGTACGATTTTCCAGCTACCCAATAACGTTACCTACACATTGATAAGCAGAGTAGCCGCCGTCAGCTTATCACATCCATGTGAGAGCGCAAATGTTCAAAATCTGTTAAGAAGCGAACTAATTATTAATGTGGTGAAAGAATTAATTGGTGCATCTCAATGTTGGTTTGATGTTCCATTTGTTATGCCCAGTAGCACTCTTCCTGGTATAGTAGGTCAGATATTTTAATCATTAAAAATTATGGAATAGGTACATAAATGTCATCCATGCTATTATACTCAACTTTGCGTAATTTTTTAATGTGTATACTAATACGGGCTCACATTAATATCATATTGGGGTTTCCTTTGCTGGCTTATATACAAAATTGGACTTGCATTCAAGGTAAAATGGAGTATTAATTTGTGGTGTCATGACGTAAAATAATAAACTACCATGAACTTCTACAATTTTACTGAGTTGTTAGTCATTTGTAAAAAGTGTCACGAAATTCTAAAACAGAGATGATAAAAAAAAAAGTTAATAATTTTGGTCCGAAACCTTGTAAATTCAGCTACTATTAGCAATTCTTCTACCACAGAAAACTGAAGAAAGGATGTTCTCCTTTAAAGCAAATAAGAAACATAGTATTGCAAAGAAGTTGAAGCTGAGCACACCCAATTCTGGTATTTGATTTTGCAGGAAGCTGCTCTAAAACTTGGAGTGCTTACCAGCGAAGAGTTTGATCAACTGGTATTGCCGGAGAAGATGATCGGTCCCTCAAACTAATGCTCAGGTTTTAGAGCTCATTTTTTTGCACCATTTCCCTCTACTTAGAAATAAAGGGCCAATGTTCATTTTGGTTTGAAGAAAAACTGTGTTTTAGGTTAATCTTTGTTGGCTTTGTTCACAACTTTGAGGGCTTGGCTGCTAATTCTTGGGGCTGAGGAGAAAGCCTCCCCAATTTTGTAATAGATTGGTTACAGAAATATTTATCAGAATATTTCAGAGGAATAATAAACTTGAAAAAGTAATTTGATAAGGAATAATAAGTTTGTGAAAGATATGTCCTTATGTGTTGTGCCATTTTTTGAAGATTTTTGTGTACCATGTTTTCGTGTGAGAGCTCAAGTGCTCAGTCTCCGTTTAACCAATTATTAGAGTTGTGGAATTTATCGATACTTTCCATGGTGGTTTGATGCCCCATTTTTGCTTCCTGGTAGCACCCTTCCTAATAGAGTAGGTTAGAGGTTTTAGTTGTTGAAAACAATAAAATAGATAAAAAAAAAATGTCATCCACGCCAATGTATGCATTAATCTTCTTTGGATTTTTTTGTTTGTGAGCCAGTTGAGGCTCGTGTTATTGCCATGTTGGGGTTTCTTTTGCTTGGCTTATATTTGTCTTTGATTTGTATTCAAGCTTAAAAGAAGTATAACATTGCATGCCACAGGAGAAATCATAAAATACTTTGAAATTATCTTAGTTGACTAAGCCGTACATTTCGGTTAATTTTCAGAAAGTGTCATGAAATTCTGCAACTGAAATGATTTTGAAAATTAATGTTGTCGGAAACCTTGAAAATTCAGCTACCATTGACAGTCCTACCGAAAACAACTGCAGAAAGGGTGATAATCTTTAACAATAAGAAACATGCTATTGCAAAAACAGTACAGCTGAGAATACCCAATTCGGATATCCGATTTTGCGGGAAGATGCACTAAAACTTGGAGTGCTGACCAGCGAAAAAATTCGATGAACTTATAGTGCTGGAGAAGATGATTGGCCCCTCAAACAAATGCTCAGGTTTTAGAGCTTGCAATTGTCCCCTGAGGCCGTTCTAGTAAAAAGTACCATTTTCCGCATCATTTCCCTCTGATTAGACAATAAATGGTGGGTTAAATATTTATTAGTATATCAATCTATTGGTTAAAATCTGATTGATACAACAATTTTTTTTCTCTGTCCAATTAATACATTCTTTTTTGATTTTTATTAAATCAATATATTTTTGATAGATTTCATCCAAACACACGACGGAAACCGTCTGCGTGCTCTGCACATGATATGACTACCACGTATAAGGGTTATTTAACCTCCATATGTGGTTAATAATAATCAATGTTTCTTATCAACTATACCTAACTTCATTTACTTTTGTTACAGAGAGAGAGGGAGAGTGCAAGATCGCGTATAGTGGTTTCTTTCTCAAATCACTTATGAGTTTCATCTCCATTTCATGAGGGAGAGAGAGCGAGTTTGAGAGTGAAAGATTGCATTCAGTTTCTTTCTATAGGTTGTACAATACAATAAGTGGTTTTAAAAGATGGGTTGAGAACACCTCCTTATCGTAAGTCTTCTATCTCATCTTTACTCTATATTTGCTTTGTATTTATGGTTTTCTACATCTAATATGTTTTAGCCATCCCGATTACGATACTAATTCAACCAATTCAACATGACCAATGAATTCGCCCCGAAATCCATCTACGGCACATCATAGCAAAAATGATACAATAATACCAACAAAATATGTATTGAATCTAAACAACTTTGGAATTGAAACAATTTCTCATTACGCACCTCAATTTTGTGATAGAAACGAGGTAAAGCACCAACGTTTGCTCAAAATTGCACACACAACAATCTACGCCACACCCTAGAAAACTGATAGGAGAATTAGGGATTCGTCTCGAGTAGTGTGATCTCTTCCCGACCCTTTTCCCCTCACTTTCTCTCCCTCTCTGTGTTTTTTGGTGAAAATTGTCCATTCAATGTGTAATGTCCCGTATGTCCATAAGTATGATATAAGTATGACATGAGTGGTCGAAGTATGAAAAACATAGCATTTTCATTGCTTGAAAGCATTAAATCGACGTTAGAGTCGAATCTCGTCAAGTATTGAATTTTGGAAATATTTTTATTTTAAAATATAACAAATAAAGTATAGAATTTTATGATATAATTTTTATATTTTTCTAATCATAGTCAAAGATGGCATTTGTTCATTGTCTTCTTCTTCTCTATATTAGCCGTGTATGAGGAAGCCATAAAAACCCACCAAAAAGCTAGCTTTTAGCTCTTATTTCATCTATCAAAACCACACAAAAATTGAAACAAAACCCGGAATCGGATTCTACGTCAATTGCTCGTTCTAGTAA
>MKEJ01044489.1:0-13456 GCA_001753735.1 Embelia ribes | reverse complement strand
GAAACGAAATCAACCTAAAATAAAAACTTCCTAAAAATAAACTTGACAACTAGATGATACCTATTTACCATATTTACATGATTTACAGCTCAAATCTTCCCTAAATAATCCCTATTCTCGACAACTTTAATAGCCTGAGAAGCTCAATTATTATTGATATAAAATCCACCAACAAGAGTAACTACAGGAACTTTAAACACCTGAGAAGCTCATTATCAGTTATATGAAATCCACAGATAAGAGTAATTCCTAGCAGCAACACTCATGAAAAGCACATAAGTTTGATATCACGTTGGGGAAAGAGCAAGCTCGTACAAAGTCCCTCCAGATTTTACTCTGCAGGTCCTCACAGTACAACACGAAACTCGGAAGACCCTATTCCGGCTTTCCATTTCTCTAATTCTACACTGTTTACTGGTCCATGTCTACTATTTCATAATAAGGATGATCACACAGAAGTAGTCAAATAACTGATCCAATGTACTATTGATATTTTACTTGATGCCACTAACATAGTAACAATGAGTTAGTTTAATTTCATGGGACCTCCTCAGAGTAGGCTGGGTTTGAAGAAACCAGCAAGGAACATGTTCACTTGAGTAGGGTACCTTTAAAGCAAAGAACTGTTCAGTCCATTTGTGTTGCACCAGTCGAACAACTCCACCATTGCCCTTTCCTATGACTTTAACTGCATCAAAATCAGCCAGGCTTATCTGGTTGTCTGATGGCTGTATAAGTGGTGCCTGCACAAAAATAGCATATACACGTGAAAAAGTTAAATCATTCACAAACCTAGAATCTGTCATGAAATAAAAAGGCATATTCTTTTCTATGTTTACGAAACATCCAACCAACAGAATTTAAGGCTTGGTGATTTAGTCTAATTGAAATTATTCACTCACCCTATATCATCTGACAGCTCAAATTTGCTTTACAGAAAGTACGGTTAACGACTGAACAAACCACAAATTTGCAGCTCAATTGGTCGAAACTTGCTAAAACCCACCCATCGAAGTGACCAATTTAATCAGTAAGGTGGTATTGTTTTTCATGGATTGCTTTTGCTAATTTTCCCAACAAAAAGCATGTTTGGCAAACCAAAAAGGATTTTCTTCTAAATAATTTTTCCATTTAGATTGCTTCTAAAATCCCCTGGGGTTGATTCTAAAAGTATTTGTTCTATTATTATTAACAAAACTACCCACAATAATATTTATATATTACCAATCGATGTATAGTTTTCTACTTTTCCGATACAAATTAGCATTTTATATTTACCAAACATCACATGGCTTTTCAATGCTTTTTTGTACAATTTATTTGGCAAATAGAAAGATGCTTCAGAATCAACCTCAAAAAGTGGACTGAAGAAGTGATTTTAAAAAACAAACAGCATTACCGAAGAAAAACCCCAAAGGACACAAATGCAAACCCTAGTTGAATATATATTCAAAATCTTCGAAATGATCTCACAATTTCTTTGTCACTGCGGTCAACAATACGAAGACCTCTGTTGTTGACAAGCAGATCACCATCCTTGAATGTTCCAGATTCAGTTCTACACAAGAACACCAGCTTAAAGCAAATGTAAATATACATACATATATATGTATGTATATATATAAATGAAAATTGCACGATCTTGGCAATTGTAAGAGCATTCACACCAGTATTTTTCATTTAATTTCCAAATCTAACTTTTTAGAAACTCAAGTCTCTTATAAAATAGAAATAAATTATATCAGATTTTTAAAAAATTCATTTTTATACCATCGAAAAATTAATATATAAAAATATAAATTCTAAAAAAAATTCTAATATATTTGTGTTTATTTTATTTTGGTGAAAATTATTTTTTTAACAGATTGAAAAAAGTTACCGTAATATTTTAAAAAATATTTTGTATTTAAAAAGGCAGGTATGAAAAATTTATCTCCCCACTTTCTCATTTGAGAAATTAAGAAGGGTTAAATTCCTCTAATAGGCATGTATTTTACTCCCATACATGTCACATGTATACCACACTAGAAAGAGCGTTAGCCATAAAACTTGGTTAACATGTTACCTACGTTACACTTACTTTTGACCTTATATATAGCTAAGATATACATGCAAGTATACATGTTTTGACCTTAAAATTTGACCCTTCTTCTAGAAGTGGAAAGCTTAAATGCCAAACAAATCCAAAATATTTTGTTGGTGATTAGTTGTAACACGTTTCTTAGTAGTCAAACCATGTTGAGGGGATTTTGGATAACATATCACTTGTTCTTGATTAGAAATAAGTACACCACTCAATTTTTGGAAAAAAAAGTGAATTTAGTCCTCAAACTTGTAAAAAATTAATTTTATAATTTATAGGGTGCTCAAAGTAGAAGATGATAACAATGTAATGAATTTTAAAAAGACTAATGTACTTCTTATTGAACCACGCTTGGGTAAGTGACAAAATTTTCATGATTTTAAGACGCCTTTGCATCCTTAAAAATGGTTGAGTATGTCATTTTCTAAACCTTAGGACTATCCCCTTTGAAATTGAAAATTTAGGGATCAAATTATTTAAGCTGTGGAAAAAGAATCTAAACTTAGCGTTCTTCAGAGTTAGGGTTGTTGAAACTATAGGGCCGTTGTTATGATTAACCACTTCCACTTAAACATTTAATTAAGGGTAATTCTATTGGCCCTTGTCATTTTATTTTTTTATATTAAATTATTATTTGTATCATTATATCCCACATTATTAATGTTATTGGCACTATATTAATAAAATTGTACTTAATTTTGTTTTACTGACACGACAGTAATTACTTATAGGACCACGCATTGAAATTACGAAAATACCAAAATATTCAATTTTTCTCAAACACTTCATCTTCTTCCTCTGTTTCGTAATTTATTCAATGAAAATATACTCTCTTCGATAATATCAAAACCGCAAAATCTTTGATATACAGGCATGAAAATTTTCAAAATAAGAGCAACCCCAAATTATGATAGCAAATTTAATATTACAATAAAGAAGTGTAGAACAAGTTGAACAAATATGAAATGATAGAATATGTATGTATTCTTAATTAATAGCCATGACCCATGAGTACATATATGCTTAGGCAATTAGGCTTCATTTGTAAATGTATATGCACAAAAAATGCGTTACTGTTACCTGGAAAAAAAAAATAACTTTCCTTTTTGTTAGGTATGAAACGCAACTAGAATCTTAAAATTATGCTTCATATTCCTGAATAATAACATAATTTAGAGATTGAAAGGTTGGCTCCTCTATTTCGCCATTGTAATGTTAAGTTTCTAAAATTTAAAGATCGAAAGGCTAATTGGATGGTACTGAGAAAGAAGGGGGAGTTATACAGTTTATACCCAATTAGTTATCATTTCAAATTTTAAAAAATAAATTATATGAGGTGCTAATAATTATTAGGTGTGGTGCCAATAGTTTTTTAAATTAAAAATTAAATAAGATGCTAAAAATAAAATAGTAAGTGCTGTTAAAATTATCTCAAATTAATTACATTTTTAGAAATGTGATAATCTCATAAAGTCGTTCTCATATATCATATCCAGATAACAACTACACGATCTTTTTGGGTCTGACCTAAATACGTTGAAAAGTCATGGTTGTTGAATTGTGTGATTTTGGATTTTTTCTGTTTTTTTTTTTTTTTGGTCATTATTTTGCGGAAAATTGGACTCAAAGAACATTCAAAAGAGAATAAGTGAACAACTTTTAAAATAATAATAATAATAATAATAATAATACATGTTAATAATATTATATAAGAACAGAGAGTGCAACAAATTAATGTGTCCTTGGAAAAAAAAAGAGTGACTTTTGAGATTTTTTTCTGTGGAACAAATAACAATAGATTTTCTAGTAACTTTCATAACTCTTGCAAGTCCATCTTTTTAAAGTTGATTTTTTATTTCTTTCCTTTTTGAGTTTTTCATAAACCAAAAATTGATATTTTTTTGCTGAAGTACTCGAGTAATATGTAACAAAGGAAAAATATAAAATAAATGGAGAGAACAATAATCAAATCAAAGCACAATATTAAGGCCCTATTTGGTTCACATCTAAATTTTAGTTTTCTATTTTCAAAAGCTGAAAACTCGTTTGTTTGTCAGCTTTTCAATTTCATCTTTTAAAAACTGAGTTTTCTTGGAAGAGTAATTATAAAAACTCATTTTTCTAACTTTCAGGTTTTCAAATTTAACCTGAAAAGTAAAGATGTACCATATTTTTTTTAAAAAAAATATAATTTCATTTTCTATTTTTAGTTCATATTTGTAAGTTAATTTTTATATTTTTAATTCTACCAAAAAATATTTTTTTTGAAAATTATAATAAATGATAACTTTAATTTATTTTTATATTCAAAATTAAAAAATTTCACTTATGTAATCTTAATAATTGTCTTCTATTCATAATTTTTCTATCTTGAATCCAACTAGTAAATTTTTTTTAAAATTATATTATATAGTTATTGTGATTTATTTTATATTGAAAATTCAAAAAAAAATCACTCATTTTTTAATAATTATCTTATACTCTTATCTATTTATTTCTAATTTAAAATTTCATTAAAGTTGCTAAATCTTTTAGGTTTAAAGTTTTCAATTTTTTTTGGAAATTTTTGTAGCTTGAAAATTATTTTTTTAGAAATTTCCGCCATATAGATTTTCGAATACAAAAACTGAATTATGAAAAAATCTCTAACGTCAACTTTTAAAAATTGAAATGCTAACCAAATGGGCCTTAGTATTTATTCTATCTCCATTTAAGTACTTTATTTATTATATAACATTTATTGTAAAGCCCTGATTTTTTTTTTAAAATAGATCAAAACAGGGCAAACTATCGACTAATATGGCAATCGATCGGCTGATATATGTCGTGATAGAACACAATACATGCATTCCGCCATATGGGAGCGAAGCCAGTTTTTGATGCCTCCCGAGCGAATAAGTTTTCTCCTAAAATTTATGATTAAATTCTGAGTTTTCCCTATGAGGTCTACATGCAAGACTATATATGTATATGTTAGAGCTGATTGGAACCCAAATCTTTGGTCTTCGTAGTTTTCATTCAAAATCGTCCAAAATTTCGAGGTGTGGCCGACAGGACAATAGGGTACGAGCCAAGAACTGAATTTTCTAAGCCAAAATCAGACAAATCAAGTTACGGTTAGGACATACTAAGTAAATTTAACACCCTTGAAAGATTTCGGTTTATTTTGACATTTTTATTATTTTAGTAAATTAATGCTTATTGAGGGTAGTAATTCCGCATGCATGTATAAAGTGAAGGTATTTAGTGCGAGTGAAAATGGTTGCGATAAGAAAATAATAATACTTTATACATATTCGGGAGATTTGCGGAAATTATCAGAAATATTAGAAATTACTGGATGGGTAGGAAATTATACCTTGTAGTACCAAATTATTAGAGTTTGTATAAAGAAACAATTTGAGCTATTGGAAATAATATTTGGGGGACGTTACATGTTATTGGATATCTGGATCATTAAATGCAATACTTCTATGACAATGAGTTATAGAGAATTGGTCAGTTTTTAAGATATATAAAACTTGTAAATTTTTTTAGAGTATATGGAATATGGAAATTTTTAGAAATTCCTTTGTAAAATTTTGGGTAGAGGGAAACAGTGGGTAGAAGTATTATTGGGAATGCATTATAGTGTTTACATAAATAGGTTTAAATCTAATGGTGTAAAAGGACGTGTGTGACTTAATTTAAAGGATGTTGGCATAGAATACTGACTCGGAAATGAATGGTTAGAAATTCCAAATTTTCACTTCATCTTGGCCTTGAATTTAGATTGGTAAGTTTTATTGATAACATGTGTTTGGCAAATAAGTAATTTAAAAACTACTTTTGGAGTGTCGATATACGATAACGAGAGGAAGAATATGAGAATAAGTAATTTTCATGCTAAGATGTATGTATAGACTATGAGACGAGTGTTCGTTGAAGTGAATTTATTTTAGATGATTGTAGTCGGTAATTTAAGAAGTATGCTAGCGCTAAGAAATATTATGAGATTCATAAATGGAATTTGAACTTCTATTAGAAAACCTCTGATAAGTAACTCGAAAGGTACGTATGGGGGAACACCTATTCGATTAAGACTTATCTTCATTTGTTTTAAAGAATTGGGACATGAGCATGCGAAATAAGAGGCTTTGTTTATGCATGACATGTGGAAGTGAGGATTAAATATGTATTGTAAACCATTGAATATTATAGGATCTGATCGCTCCCGAAACTACTCATATGAAGTACCTAGCAAATATATTATGGACGATATAATTTTTCCGGTAATTCCGAGTATTGAACCTAGGATTCCAATTGGTATAGGATTAATAAGTTTTAATATCTTTATAAATTCATTCCGATTAATGGCTATTTAATTACTTAAACAACTCCTTAATTCAGCCAAAAAAAAAAAAGCAAACAATAAATATTGAAGTTTTAAAATAATTAATTTAAAGTCTTACCTATTATCGGTGAATTCAATAGTTTCGTTTTTTCTCCCAAGTCGTAATCATTAAACTCCGTCTAAAGTTAATTATAATTCACTAGTGTGCTAATTCTGATTTAATTCAATTTAAAGTGACATCGGATGTTTGTCAGATAACATAACCTTCTTATAAACGATATAGATTAAATAATTATGTTATCTATAATTAATCATTTTCGAGTCAGATTATAATAATCATATCCAATTAACTATCTAATAAAGGATAAACTAACTAATTTCATCACTTTTGGACAAAAAAGAAGATCAAACACTCATGGCAATTTTAACAAAAATAATAATTAAACATGAAAATAACAATAATTAAATAAGACAACAAATAAAAACACTCACAGAGGTTTATTAGTGGACAAAGGAGAAGCTCAATCCCTAGTAAGTGTAACAAGTCTCTTAGAGAAATAGGCTCTACTAAGACTTGGAGGAGAACAATGAAAAAGAGCGAAAGAGGCTATCTAAACCATTATACTAGTTTTTTACATCTTATTTCGGAGTAAAATAATATAAATAAGGTGACCCCGAAGTTAAAATGTGTAAAACACATGTTTTTAATTTTACACAATTGGACCGGTTGAAGTAATCTTCGGCCAGTCGAAATGGTGGCTAGATAGTTGTCCACTCATTCATAAAAAAAGCTATAACTTGCTATCGTTAGAAAGGTAATTGAATGAGTTTTACGATCATATCCAATTTGATAGGAAAAAATCTTCTAAAAATTTCCAAATTTATTAAAATTCTGCTCTTTCCCATATAAAATTTCCAAGTTTATTTGGCTAGATAGTTGTCCACTCTTTCATAAAAAAATTCGGCATTTCGTTTTGGTACGAAAACCTCCCAATTAGTGTTTCCGGGTAACAATGGTCCTATGAAACCAAAATTGGGGACTTGGTTGAAACGATTGAGAATCAAGTGGCAAAACAGAAATCAATTCGTAACAATCTAAAAAGGAAGAAATCAATCAAACCTAGAAGAAGAAAAAGGAGAATATCCCCTAATGCAGATGGAGAAAACAAAAACAAAAAAAAAAATGGTGAATTTCTTCATTTTCTCTCTTTTGAGTAATTATATTTTTGTTTTCGTTACATCTGTCGTCTTATCTGTCGAACCTTAGCAGTAGCAGGTAGTAGCAGCCCCTTCCGTCAATGTCTAAATTATTGTTAAAAAAATTAAATCTTGAAATAATGCTAAGGAGTAGAGCTTCTGTTGCTTTAGCTTCTTCGCCATTTTCCCACAATTTATTCTACTTATTTAAACAAAGCCACCCCTTTTCATCACCATCATCAATCAAAACAATTGAAAACTCTTCGAATCGGAGCTCGTTTACTGTGAATTATCTGGTAAATTCATGTGGGTTCACTCCGAAAAGGGCCCGTTCGGCCTCTAAGTATATGAATTTCAAAGTAGCTGATAAGCCAGACTCAGTTTTGACCTTCTTCAAAGACCAGGGCTTTACTCATGCCCAGATCTTAAAGGCCATTAATGCTTTGCCACTTTTGCTCAAATGTAATCCCGAGAAGAACTTTTTGCCGAAAATTGAATTTCTCAAATCTAAAGGCATTTCGGACTTGGAAGTTGCAGAGTTGGTATCAAAGTCACCTTCAATATTGGCAAGGAGCATAGAGAATTTTCTAGTCCCGTCATTCAACTTGTTTAGTGATGTTCTTCAATCCAAAGAGGAAGCTAATGGCGCTTTCAGACGCTTGGTTGATCCTTTGTTTGCAAATGCAAATCATGCCAAGGCCAATATTGAGGTGTTGAAGCAAGCTGGTGTGCCTATTAAGAACATCAAGTATTTCGTTTCGTTCCAAACAAAAACATTCTTTACAAGTCCGGACAAGTTTAGGCAGATTGTAGAGGAGGTAAAGAAATTCGGTTTTAACCCCACAAAAGTGTACTTCTTTTTTGCGGTTCACGCTTTGAAATCAATTTCAAAATCTACTTGGGACAGAAAAGTTGAGGTTTACAAGCTATGGGGTTGGTCCGAAAATGATGTTGTTCATGCATTTAAGAAAAACCCGTGGTGTATGGTTTTGTCAGAGGGTAAAATCACTTCGGTGATGGAATATTTGGTCAATAAAATGGGATTGAAATCCTTGGTCATAGCAAATAAGCCAATACTTCTCAGATTAAGCATGGAGAAGAGGATTGTACCGAGGTGTGAAGTTTTTCAGGCTTTGGAGTCAAAAGGCGTGATAAATCCCAGTGATATTAGATTGTCGACGATACTCAGTTACTCTGAAAAGCAATTCCAAGAAAGGTTCGTCGACCCTCATATGGAAGCATATCCTGAGCTAATGAAGCTGTATAAGCAAAAAGTTGGGTCTTGCAAAATAAACAAAGGTTTGGAAGATTAAGTTTTTCTCAGCCTTGGTAGTCTAGGTCATGATAGTTTATTTAAATCAGTAAAATTGTCTCTTAACGAGTGACATTGAGGTCAAAATCTATGTGGTATATGTTTCGGTTTTGTCGAATTTGTTGTTGAGATAATCTGGTGCAGCATTTCATTTTTACAATGATGTCGAAAATGCCATTGTAGAATGATCATCGGCTCATTAACAAACATTCTTGCCAATGTCCTTATTGGATCAATTTATGATGCTATGATTCTGTTGCAACTTTCAGCACATGACACTTTGTTATTCTTAAAGATTTATGCTTCTTAGTATTGTCTTAGTACATGTCTTTGATAGGTTCTTTGATTTCACCTCCATATTTATTTGTTTCCTTTTGTTCTTTACTTGAAAAAATTCAGATCTGCATACAATTTATAGTGATCTACAAGATCTCTTCTCCTAAGTTTGGTTTCTCTATCAATGGCCCCATCTCTCTTCCATGAAAAGAATCCAATGCTGAGGTATTCGCAATGTAGGAATATGGTGTGGGACATTCATGGACTTCTAAGTTCAAATCGTCATCAGTTGAGACGGGGTTGAGTGGTCATTTATGTTTGGAGTCTAGGGACTTGTAGTTTAATAAGAACAGTGGCCACAGCAACGGAGGAACAATAAGAACAGATCAAGCGACAACAGTTTCTCTGTTTTGAACATACAAGAGTAATAGGCATCTTCATTTAGTATAATGGTATATATAGAAAATGCTGGAACACAATGAGTATTCGCTATAGTTTGTTTGAGAGACTATTGATAGTCCGAGCAACTCTTCCATTTTAGTCCATATCAAGTGTGAAGCATACGCTCCTCCTTAGTTAATAAAAACGATCAAAGCTTCTAAATATTGGTTTCAGAAATGTGCTCTTCTCAGCTTTGACTACACTGAACTGGATTTTTTTGTGTTAATTCCTCAGCAATTTCTATAGCATCAAAGAGCAAATCACAGTCTGTCTTTTCTTTGTGGAAAACGAGCAGTTTTTGGAATTAGACTACAAAATTATGACACCAACAAGCATTAGCCCAAAAAGGAGTAATAAATTTGAAAACTAAAACCATACAATGATATCGCATGAGACTCGGAACAATATTTACATTCCATACAGACGATTCTTCTACAACAGAGTGCCTGTGAAACGATTATTACAATAGATTACTTATACGCAGTAACAGAATTAATCAACAGAAGCAAGCAACCATAAAGCATTTCTTCTCCTTCCTTTTTTCACAGAACAGAACACGGAACATGTTTTCTAGAAACTTAGAATTAGAACTCACGATCAGGTAAGATCAAAGGAGCAATGAGGGTCCAGATGTATAGAGCAGCTGTCACCCACTCGGTGCATATACGAACCCAAACAGAAGTCCAACCAACATCGATTAGATCGGAGCTTTCGGAAATGTCGGTCCATCCGGACAGAAGCATAGCAGAATACATGCTAGCCAAAGCGAATATCAGGTGAAAGAATGTGTACGAGTAGCTAACTGGGCGAGGATCCCCTTCCTTCTTTTCTTTTTTCCCTTCTTCAAGCTCTTCCGTATTATCAAGAAGGGGTTTTGTCCCACCTACAAAATAGTTTGTAAAAATTAAAATAATAAGGTTAGGTTCATAGATAAAATCATTTAAGATAATTGCGTGAAAAGATCATTCTTTTGTGAGCATGTGTCTTAATTTTCTTTTTCACTAGTCCCAGGGCTACAAGAAGTTTTAACTTTTGAAAACATCATGGCTTTCTATAGGTTTCCTAAAACTAGAGCAATTACAAGAAATTTTCGATATCTTGTACATGTAAACAGGTTGGAACAATGGCAGTATTGCAACAGTGCAGGGTAATGCTTAGTACCTGATCTAGGTGAAGAAGGTGGCGATAAAAAGGTTGTCGACGAACCAGCACGAAGAGCAGAGTAAAGAACCGAGAGCACAGTTGTCAGCATCCCGAGAACAAGTGTACTTGTTGATACAACTGATTTATTGTGTAGCCCATTGCACTCGTAGTTATGAGGTTCAGCAGAGAGGCCAGTATAACACACATAAGCACAATAAACGGATACCACCGAAGCAGGCAAAAGGCTTCCATTCACCTGTTAAGGAAGATACAAAAATGGAACAAAATTAATCAGTAGTAGTGTCATGTAAGGTAAAATCAATAAAGCATTACCAAAGCGAGAAAACTTAGATCTTATTTTTACCGTTGGATGCAATGCAACAACAGCAAACATGAAAGCAAGAACCATTGTCATGACAAGAAAGAAGACATTGAGACCGCAGTCATAGCCAGAGGGATTGAACCAAATAAACAGAATCCCGGAAATTACAAATGCCGCAATATAGCATGTTATTGAAATAGCAAGTAAAGCATAATACCTGCAAATACATAGAAGACTACTAAGATTTCAACAAAATCCAGAACATGGTCATTAAATGATATATAACATGTTGAACTAACCATTTCTGCTCATCTTTAGCTACCCACGCGTCGTTCCATGAATGTGTGGCATCCAATAGTATGACGACTTGGACTAATAGAAACAAACCTGCCCCAAACTTCGATAGCACGCCTTCAAGAAAGCAGTTTTGATACAACCGTTTAAGGAATTGTTCCAGAAAGGGCAGCAAAAACACTTCCAACAAGCATGCTAAAACTAAATACTTATGAGTGAAAATGACTCTTTTTAGTATCTTGGCTGATACAACACAACCCACAAAAATACATCAAACAAAAACATATTCTGCCCGCCAATCTTGAAATACAAATTAAATGATCAAAACTACAACTTACTGTATATTGTTATGACAATATTCGGCATAAAAATCATTAGGACTGTGAGCAAAGCCCAAATCACAAACTTGGCCATCCATCCACCGTGCTGCCAAGAGTCACGTCTGTCGTTTTGATCCT
Organism: Embelia ribes; assembly: GCA_001753735.1. Taxonomy (NCBI): domain Eukaryota; kingdom Viridiplantae; phylum Streptophyta; class Magnoliopsida; order Ericales; family Primulaceae; genus Embelia; species Embelia ribes. Next base: position 1,597 of record MKEJ01044489.1, on the reverse strand, counting down.
TGATTCCTATCATTACAACAGCAAGTATCGCGAAAAACAAGAAATTCCCCAAGCTGACACGCAGTACTGCTTGTACTTGGAACCATTCCTTTGAGTAATCATCAGAGGTATTGATCCCTACGTATAAGGAAAAAGAATATGATAGGACGTAAGTATTCACAAATAGAATACTCCCCCATAGTTAAAGTTACTCTATACCCAATTACCCATGGTGGTCCCTTGGGGAAGAGGTTGGTCACGTCCTCTGCATTGACATTTCACAAATTTTAGTATTTTTCACTTTTTCACTTTTTCTTTCTTTCTTTCTTTCTTTTTTTTTTGGCAGGAGGTAAGCGCCTTTCTCCTTCTACATATACTCACACTATCAAACTTCATTACCATATATTGTAGCTCATTCATTCATGATACACTTGAGAATTTCCACCTATCGAAACCTTTGAGAACACGGTTAAAGTAATGGCTCTGCGACCTCTTATGCGAACATATATACCGCTGAATTAGTAAGATTCTATGCAGAATAATGATTTCTCTGAATAAAAAGAGTTATATATCACACTAATGTGTCTGCGGACTGCAATACTACTAGATACTCAATCACCAGCAGGGCTCGTGAATGCGTAAGGCCCTGAAAGTTCAGTGGTTCACAATGCCATAAATGAATTAGGTGTTAGTTAAATAGATAGTGTGAATTAACATTTTTTTTATTATTATTTTTGGCCGTCTACTGCTTGAAAAGAAGGCATTTTTTTGGCCAAAATTTATTGCTTTCCTAAGCATGGAAAATTAAAAAGAAATGTGATTGATAATTTTGTCTTCGGCCTCAAATTTTTCTTATCCGCCCAGCACAGATGAAAAGAAGTAAACCCTGTAATAGAACACGAAGAACACGAGAACCTGGAACAAGCAACAGAAAAACAAAATAACATTGACTAAAAGATCAGCATTCAAAATGTGAGCACTCTTATGGAGTAATACATACAAGAAATTGCCCCCGTGCAAATAGCGAAAAAGCCCAATTTTTTATCTGAAAGAACAACTCCAATCCATTAGAAAGGAAACCAAATTTTTTACTAAACGGCGACAACTCATCCGTTACATCAAAAAGCTACATACGTAGGCCTTGTTTGGTTAGCATATCAATTTCAATTTTCTGTTTTCAAAAACTGAAAACTCGTATGTTTGTCAGTCTTTCAGTTTCAGCTTCCAAAAACTGAGTTATCTCGTAAGAGTAATTTTGAAAACTCATTTTTCTACCTTTTCAGCTTTTCAAGCTTAAGCTAAAAAGTAAAGATGTCCCAAATTTTTTTAATGAATATGCTTTAACTTTCTATTCTTACTTTATATTTATAACTTAATTTTTCTATCCTGAATTCAACTAAAAATATTTTTTTGAAAATTATAATAAATGATAACTTTAATTTATTTTTATATTCAAAATTAAAAAATTTCACTAATGTATTATTAATAATTGTCTTCTATTCTTTGATTTTTCTATCTTGAATTCAACAAGAAAATATTTTTTAAAATTATAGTATATAGTAATAGTGATTTATTTTATATTCAAATTTTCAAAAATTTTGCTCATTTTTTAGTAATT
>MKEJ01044486.1:0-12161 GCA_001753735.1 Embelia ribes | reverse complement strand
CAACAAAGTTTAATATGTAAATCCTACTCAAAATAAACACTTATAAACTGATATCAAAAGTTGTATAAATATAGAAAAGAAAATTTGAGCTTTTGGCTATTGATTTTGGCTTAGAGCTTCTATCTTTCAAATAATTCTTGCTTGTTGATGTCAAAAGAGAGTAATAAGAGTATATCATCATATTTAAGGGGACATGCACGTTGAAGAGTTGTCTCTTGGAGAATTTGATACAAAGCTGTCAACGTAGAAAACTTAAAAATGCATTGTCTGGAGCTGTCCGACTACCATGAGTAGGGTGTCTGACTGTTGTCCATCAGTGGACTAGCCATCGAACATAGGGAAAATACCTTAGAATTTTTTCAACTTTTAGGCTCAAACTTTAACTTTGGACATGTTTGTCTACCAGTTTATCCATCGGCTCAAGCCATCAGACGTGCCATTGGACAAACAAACAATCTATCCATTTAATTGCCTCGAGTCATAACTTTTGGATCCCTTTTACACTTTGATAATGAATTCATTTGAAGGGCTAAAATCTGGTACACACTCAATATAAATGTTAGTGCAACAATAAGACAAGAATTTGTATATTTTTCTCATTTTTATAATCATCAAAAAATAATTTAAGTTTATCACTAATTTGATTTGTCATAGTTCATGTTTTAACTTGGTTCGTCACAGTTCATACTTTTAACTTAATTTTTCAAACTTGATTCGTCACAATTCATTACTAACTTGACTCGTCACAGTTCGTTCTTTTAACTTGATTTTTTTTAACTTTATTCGTCAAAGTTTGTCACTAACTTGATTCGTCATACTTTGCCAAAATTTGTCGCATGTCGTATTTTTAACTTGATTGTCACAGTTTGTTACTCACTTGATTAATCGCAGTTCTTGTTTTTAACTTGATTCATCATTGTTCGTATTTTTAACCTTTTTTTTTTCAAATTTTCCATTATTTTTTTTATTTTTTTATATGATGAACATTAACGAACTATGATAAACCATATGACGAAAATTAACGAAAATAAAACTGCAAAGGGAAATGATCTATATAAAATAAAATTGCAAAATAAAGTAGTTTATATGAAAAACACTGATGAACATTGATGAAATAAAATTGATCTAAGAAAAAAATTGCATGTTTTTTATGTGAGATTCAATAAGAAATATTTGTTAAACCGAATATTCTAAAAATATTTGTAATGCTTTTAATTTGTCAAATTTATATAAAAAATATCTATAAAATAATTTAACAAAAATTCTTTGTTTAAGTTTTTTATAAATATTTTTTTCACCGTTATATAACTTTGACAAATGTATATAAAAAATAGTTATCAAATAATTTGACAATAATATTTTGTTCAACTCTCCTTATATAACTTAAATTTTCCTATTATATTTATTTTCGTCATCATTTGTCATATTTCGTCGCAGTTTGTATCTTTAACTTCATTATTTTTTTACTTGATCTATCACAGTTTTTGTTTTAAACCTTAAAATGTATCAATTAACATTAATTTCATTAATGTACTTACCCATATACTTTCGTTGATGGTTGGAAATGGAGATGAAGGTGGTAGTTGAGATGGAGATAGAGATGGTGATGGGAATGGAGATGGAGATTGAGATGGTAGTAGGGACTGAATTTAATGGAGTTAAGGATGGGCAAGAAAGTGAGCAATTGGGGGAGGGGGGAGATGTGAGGGAGAGGAAGAGATTGTTAGGTTAAGTGATCCAATGGTATTTTTGTCCATAATAATAGAAAAATTCTTTTTTTGCAAAAAGCATTAAACTTATCCTCTTTTTGCAAGGTGGACAACTATTAGTCTATTTTTTGCAACTTTTCCAAGGTATTAGGAGTAAATTACTTATGCGTAGGTCTATCTAGTCCAGTCCTATTAGAGCACATATAGATTTTTATCAAATTACCCAAACTATTCAAATCTTCGATCCAAACCACGTCACAAGCAAATTGAACCAAACTAATTGAGAATAGTTTGGTTTGGTTGACAAAACACTAAACCAAACATAAGTGATTCGGTTTACGATTTTAAAGAAAACCGAACCCCCAAAACCGAACTAAACCGTCAATACTTGAAGTTATAAAACAATAACATCTATTCATATACATACAAAAGAAAGCGAGACCTAACAAATATTTACTCATCCCGTTATTCCACGATCTCATTCGACTTTCGCTTGCAGTTTTTCTTTATCTTTTTTCTAAATTTAATTTTACTTGATTAGTAAAGTCTCTCAATATTCTATATTATTTTCAACAAGCAACACACTCTGTATAAATATGCAACATTATACATACAAACATAGTACGCGCATATCATACATGTTAGTCTGCATTTTTTTGTTATTTTTTTAACCATCAAACCGCCAAATTGAACCGTTAAGCATTGGTTTGGTTTTTCAATTTTTTCTAAACCGAACCAAACCGAACTGCTAATTAGTGATTGGTTTGGTTTCTAATCTTAAACAACCCAAATCGAACCAGAACACCTTTACGGGTACAAAATCTCCACCAGATTCATAATAGTTGGCAAACGGTACAAGGTGTATGCATGTCAAATATATTTATTCAATCAATTAATGTGATGGGTTAATCATTTGTCGTAATCAATTCGTTCTTGGTCGTTTTAACTAACTAATGTGCCGTAGCAATGGCCTTGGCGCGACATGTGTACATATTAGTTTCAAATCCTCAATTTGGATATTATTTTTTCATTCAATTGAATGCCCTTCTCTCTTTAAATGAAGAAAAATTATCAATTGTCCTTGCAATTGCTCTTGTAATGATTATTTTTTATTTTTATAAAACTAGGAGGCAACTATCTTATGGATGTAGCCTAGTGACATGTCTACAAAAATATTCTTCAAGTATGGGTCTCAGACTCACATGAAAATGCGTGCGAGTCCGATGCGGTGCCATATTGATAAAACCCACCAGGTACACAAGTCCGCATATGCCATATAGAGCAACAAAGTTGTGGGTCAACCGAATAGCCTTGAGTGAGCTCACTCGCAAGTCGATATATAACGTCGTATAGTGGGTATGCTATGAATCTCTTTATCTTATTTTGGAGGGGTATTGTTTAATATTTGTATATGCATTACTTGTTTTCTACTATTATAAAGGAAAATTCAAAATACATCTATAAGATTATTGCCAGTAATTCTTAATCAATGATCTCTCTGTTAAAGAATAAATTATATCATGTAAATCACCATAGATGTTCGTGTTTTAGAGTAATTTCAACATCATACTAATTTATATTAACTTTTTTTTAGACATTATGATGAGTACATAAATGTACATCTCATAATCAAGTGGGCTAGATAACAATAAAACCAAAACATCAAGGACTAAATGGAGAATAAAGACAAAAAAAGGAATCTTCCTAGCATATTTTTTTGTCTAAATTTTCCTATAAATACCCAATGGTAAGGGGGTATGAAAGAGAAGAAAAAAGATGGGTAAGATGAATAGTAAGAAAGCTCAACCCTCTCTCTCTAGACCAAATCCATACACATTTCATATATGCATTTAACATCCATACTGCATAGTGGGCTGATGTTGAAAGCCGGAGGGCCCACGGCCGGGCAACCCCCGGTCGTGGAGCCTCTAACGTAATGGGTGTTTTGTGCGTGCAGGGGCGTATCCCGATAGCAACTATTATTTGGTGATTTAACCCGAAAAATTGTATTTGATTATCCCCAATATTTCTATATAAAAAAAGAGTCACAACTCTATACATTAATAGACCAGATAATTAACTAATTATAACTATTGCATTTTAGGTGGGTGATGGCGGCGTAATTAAAGACCGTAAAATTCATTTTAAGCCTATTACAACACTAGCAAATATATGATTTGATATCAAGTTTAGCTTTACTGATTATCGGTCCGATTAGTTAAGTTACAGTGAACTATATATATTATTTCGTGCACTAGGCTGATCCATTTCTTATTTTTAATCCATAAAATATATTCTAATATACCTTTAAATCACTTTTGTGGGCTTCTGGAATTTACTTTAAATTCAATGGACGCTAGTGATACCCATTTTGGAAACTACTTTCCATAAAAAAAATATAAGTTAAAATGCAAATAATTATTTGCAAATAATCCCCATATATTTTTATTTTTTGTAATTGGCCATTATTTGCTATTTAAGTTTATTAATTGACCACTTTCATCATCCTTTCAAATTGCTTGACGGAAACGTACATGCTGTTGGCAAAAATATTAATTTAAGCAGGTATTATTAGAATGAGACCATACCGATCGGTTGTACTGAGAATCAACAAGTGGTCCGATTTGATTCCAATGTCGGAACCATGTGATTTTTTACCCGTTCTAAATTAACTATTTTAGTTCTAGCAATTGGTGAGAGTTAAACTCACCACCTCTCCTACGCAAGTGTGAGTGTTCAACCGCTAGGTTACATCTTGTGCAGTAATATCCATATAATAAATATAATTAATTCATTAATTATAAGGATTAATTAAAATATTAATGAACTGCAATTAAATCAGAAAAATCAATTGTTGAACCGTAGAACCGGGAGCCATGGCCTTGATCGGTTCAAGCCCTGGTCCAATTATGATAACTTTTCGAATCAGAGAATGATTAAGATCATGTTAATACGTTTAACATGAGTTTTTCGGTTAATCAATTTAACAAAATAATCAGTAATGATGGTCAATTAAAATAATTAAATAGCTTGTGGTTGTCAATTGAATATATTAGATAGCTAATGGCGGTCACTTACAAAAAATAAAACTAAATGGTTACTATTTGCAAATGACCAAAGGCACAAAGTGGTTATTTGCTTTCTACCAAAAAATATAATAACTGAATTACATGTGAAAAGAGTAATAAAAATGACTTGATGGCGAGTTAACAATTTAAATTGTAAAGAAGCTTGTCTAATTTTTACCCATTCGTCATTGATTATAATACTTTTTAATGAGATCGAAATTTCTAATGGAATCTATGATACACATACAAATATTTTTACACAAAATTTGGTACACAATTAATTTCCAAAAGTTTGTATTATATCGTTACTCCTATTATTAACCTAAACTATGAACTTGCCTTCACATTGAGTCATCAATCAAATCAAAGCGATTAAAATTGTTTCCAAACATAACTTTAGCTTTCTGGAAATAATAGCTAAGATCCAAAATAGGGAATCATTTGAAAACTACACAAAGTGCCAGCAAAACCAAACGAGCAATGGGACAATTACCAAGTGTATCAATTATGTTCGCACATTTTCAACAATTTTTTTAAGACAAGGTCAAGCACAGTTGATGTGCACCGATCACTATACACGAGCGCATTCGTCATGGCAATGGTCACACTAGGTGCGAAATTGCTTTTCAAAACAATGGAATTGGGATTTGTCATTTTGAGACCGAATACGTAAGTAGTGTGTTTTGCGGATTAATTCCAAATGTGTTTCACATAATTTTTAAGGTAAATAAATCAAAAAGAGTCTGTCTGTCTGTCTGAATTGGAAATGTCATATCAGGTGCGCCCACCTGAATTGGAATAACCAATTACTAGATCCGCCTATCATCGCGGGCGCAACGGACTCTACTCAACTCTTTGGGGTTCTAGCGAATCAAGAAATTGGATTCTTTTTCATCTTTTTGATATACAAGGCATTCCCCAGATAACTCACATTCAAAACTTATGAGCTGAACCAATTATAAACAAGAATAAGACAAGTTAAAATTTTGAAAACATACTACTCTCTTTATCAGATTCAACACAAACTCAAGGCATTATTATTTCAAATTTTCATTGTAGATTCACCCAAAATCCAGAACTTGGTACCCCAGCATGCACCAGAAACAGCATATAATACCCCGGTGGTGCAATCTCAGCTGTTGATGGCCCAACAGCACTTACCACAATATGATCCGGTGATGTGCGGTACACCTCCATCGTTCTCAGCACCACCATCCTCTGATTCATACCAAACGCATGTGTCGCAAATGCAGGCGCAACAATCCGAACCGAAATAGTACTGAATTTTAAAAACTCGGGAACAGAAAATGTGACAAAAAACGACACATTGTACCCTAAAACTGCATTGAGATTAATAATCGTAGGGCGAATTGAGATGTACTCTTGTGCTAAATAAGGTGGTGAGAAAGCCTCTAAACTTAGGTCAGTGGGGTATAGTACCCCCGTGAAGTTGTAGAATATATGTGGGTTGCTACCCCCTACTAAAATACGGCCATCGGTTAATAAAATTGCCGATGAGTGGTAGAGTCTCGGTCTAGGCGAGGTGGCCATAACAGAAAAACGGTAGCCAGGAGTCTCGTTGGGCCGGTAGATGACAGGTCTAGTAATTGGGTCTTGCGCATTTTCCCACCCTGCAGTCCCCGCCCCAGCACCATTGATAATTGTGACATCACCGTTGGGTAAGAGCACCATATCACCCATGACACGGGGCAGGGGCATCGTCTCCATGGTCCATGTGGGGTTCTCGTCGCTCACCCTAATGCGCCCGCACGTGTCGCTGGCACGCATATAATTCCCTCGTGTGGCTGACGAAAAAGAACCAAGTGGTGCACCCCCGCACACCATGATCTCGATTTCTACGGGTTGGAAATTTTCGTCAATAGGGAGCAAAATTGATGAGCCCGAGCTGGGATAGTTCCTAGGATTGCCCCCAGTGATGGCTGGTAACTCTCTCACCAATAAATTCCTCTTGTAATCAAGAATTATAGCTCTCGTGTTGGCAAAAATGAACAAGTTTCCATCAGGCAATAAGTGCACAAATGGGTACAAGTTGTTCTCATCATCATCGGCTGTCTCCCTAAGAAAACCAAGCCAAAAAGTGCCTGAAGGTGGAGATGGAGATGCAAAACTTTTCGGGTAAAACTCATAGTTAAATTGCTTCCTACCACCGATAATAATTATCCGGCTATCAGGCAAGATTTGGTTTGTCGAATACCACCTACGTGTGGCCAAATACCCCGGATGCTCAATCCAGTTACATAAATCATCCATACACGGTGTAAATGTGCGCACGACTCTGTCACCGTCATTGAACCCACCAGTCTGAACTAGGGTTCCATTAGACAGAAGGGTCCCAGATGAGCACCACGTGTCAGTCTGAACCATCAACGGCCGGAACGTGTTTGTAACTACATCATACAACACAGAATGCGCGGTGCAGTCGTCTTGGAGAACAGTATCCTGAGGGTCGTGACGGCAGAGGCCCCAGGGGAGGGATAGGTTGGAGGGGCCGAAATCAGTCCTATCGAAAATGATGACCTTGTTGTTGCTCATGAGCTGCATGTGCATGGCCGAAATACCGATGCTTTCGTGCAAAAGCTGCCATTCGCCTTCTCCGCTTGCCAGGGAAAACCATATTAAGGAGGTGCCTGGAAAGGAATTGAGGATAAATGCGAGCGTTAGTACGAAGTAGGATAACATTTTTGGACCCATGGTGAATGAGCACAAGGGGAAAGGAGGTTCTTTTGTAGTTTCTTGTTGGGTTTTTGGTATGAGAGAGTTGAAGGAGTAAAAGTTGATGGGAGTTAAAAAGTGTGCATACAATGAATGGTTATCGCAATAAAAGAACTAATATGAATTTCAACAAAACACCGCCTATGTAAATACAGAAGTAATGAAGAAAATAAATTTACCAATGTTAATTATATCCTATTCAATTATTTATCCAACACATAATTCCTTTGCATGGTAGCGAAAGAGCGTGATGGTAGGAAAAAAGGGAAATTTAACATTGGTATTAAACCGAGATTAAAAAAAAAAAAACAAACAAGAGAGACAATAAGAGAGACAACCAAGAGCTTGATTTTTTAGGCTCGTTTAGTAAACGAGCCGAGCTAGAGCTTTTTGTTTGAGAACCATATGCAGTATTTACCTTTTTGTTTTCCCATCTTCATATATTAATGCTACATTTGGTACAAGAATTCCTGGTGAGAAAATGTGATAAGAAAATTTTGTTCTTGGATTCATGAATTTTTGTGAATATTCTTTTCTGTTACATTCTTTTGCAAGAAATTTTTGCACCAAATGGAACCTAATAGCTAATAAAAGGAAAAAATGATTTCCAGGGTCGTTAAGAGCTAAAAACCGTCGCAAGTTTGTAAAAGCGTAGAACGATAAGTAATCAAATCCCCGATCGAATGAAAAGGCTGAGACTATCTAAAGTACATTTCAACTAACAGAAGCATAGGTTATAAATCCATGTCTTTTGCCCAAGTGAAATCTAGTGAAAAAAGAATACTTCGCTAGCAGAAAAATGTAATCCAATAGCATTGAAGCTCAAATTCATTTGCACAATCACAATCAGATAAGGCTTAAGTAGAAAGGATGACCTTTATATGCATCCCCGTGACAAAAAAAACAAAAAACAAAAGAGGAGATTCTCCTCAAAAAGAACCAGTTGTATTAGCTAAAATGCAAAATTAGATATGACAATCTCGTGCAGAGTAAAAATTAAATGTACAAACAGATTTTACAGGAAAGAATACAAAAAATTGATCGTATGATTACACAAGCAAACAAATTCAAAGAATATTCACATATCATTGATCAAAATTCAGGCAACAAGAACTTCATTCATTGATGATTATTAATCATAGGTACCTTCGATCCTAACAAAATAACCAAAACTACAAAATAATGCAAAGATAAACATGAACACAACATATTCATAACACACTTAGAAACTAACATATCCCATGTCAAATGTCAAGTATAAAGCACACATTTTCCTTTTGGTAAAAGTAGAGCATTACACTAGAATAACAGAATAAAAGATCCCTTGAGCAACAACGATGAAAACCCTTATAACATGAAGGAAAATGAAGAGAAGGGAAATTAACTTTGTGTAAATTGTACTTTAACATAAAATAAATAAAAAAATCAAGCATAAAAAGCTTCTTTTTTTATGGATGTCAGCTTAGAACAACTAACTTGATTGATTATCTGAAACTACCTTTCACCCTTCCATATCAAACTCGCTCAATGAAGAGAACAAAACCCTCGTAACTAGGCAAGGACGGACTTATGAGCTTGCTAGGGGGCTAACTACTCCCATAATTTTTTTGACCAAATTTTTTGGTGTAAAATTTTTCTTTGTAATTTTAGTGTTAAATTTATAGTGTAAATATTTTTTATAAGTAAGTTCAACAACTCCATAAATTTTATACTTATGTGGTCTGATTCCGCCCCTGTAAAAAAAACCTTATATGATTATAAATGACACAAATAATAACAAAATGAAAAAAGGGGATTCCGGTTCTTGTGATACATATTTAAGACCAAGCATAAAAATTTAGTCTTCTTTGAGGTAACATAAGTAACAAATAACATAACCGAAAAACCAAAACTAGCTTTCACACTGAAAAATTATTCTCATTGAATGACACAAGACAACCCTGTAACAAATACAGAATAAATTACCAGTAACAAATAGCCTAATTCAAGAATAAGTTACCAGTAACAATCAGTCTAATTGAGTTACCAAAATTAGCTTTTACTTCGCAAAATCATTCCAACTGAAACAAGCAGCCTAATTGAGTTACCAAAATTAGCTTTTACTTCGCAAAATCATTCCAACTGAATGAAATATGGACACCCACGTAACATGAACGGGCATGATACAACTATAATCAACAACATAATGACACAAGGGGAAAACTTCACCAAGATATACATGTAATCTATCAAACATGAAAAGTTCATTTTATTTGGTTAACATTAGTCACAACTCACAATGAACCTATTTAAATACCCCAAACTAGCTTTTACAGGGAAGAAACATACTCATTCAATCACAGAGAACAAAATCCTCATAAAAACAAACAGACATTGACCATTATAATCAATACAAAAAGTAACGAAACTTGTGATGTGGGGAAGGGGGGATCAAGTTTTTGAAAAAAATGTCATTTTCTTTGATGACCTGATCATAACTTTCAATTAACCTTATTAAATCATCCAAACTATCTTTCACACTTGGAAAACAAGTTTTTGACCATAATAAGGTAATTTTACAAACTATTGACCGAACCAAGGTTGGTTAAAAAATTACCGTGTCAGAACTATGCTTCTTATTTAGTCTCTTAATAGCATTCATAGCAGTGTCACTATATTTGGGTCACTATATTTGGGCCACTATATTTTGGGTATTAGGATATAGTGAATCGGTGAATGGTAAAATCCTACAGCATAATAACTATTTTCGGTAGCTAAATAATAAATAATTAAATAAAATCAAAACTCAATTAAATTAATATTTCTAAATTTTAGGGTGTGCTATTCAAAATATCGATGAAATACAATTAGACAAAAAATAAATTAATAATTTTTTTGGTAACTAATTTTTCAAAATTTCTTTTCATAATATTGATAAAATACAATTATATACATATTAATATTATCTTATATATATATATATCTCAATATATGTGTATATATAAAATTATATAATGTATATATATATATATTATGCAATATAAAAAAATATAAAATATATGTATAAAAATATATATTATATGTATATCATATAGATAATCTGTATATATAAATATAATATAATATATATTATAATGTATATATAATATATATTATATATTATATTTATATATATAATATTTATAGAATATGCATATAAAATTGTATATATTGTAGCTAAGCTAAAGTGTAGTTAAATAAATATAGTACCCATAAATAGTTATAAGTTTGGATAGTCAAATTTATTGATCCAATTTAGAGACAGTACAATAGAGACTTTGCTGTAAATAATTTTTTAAACTTGAATAGTTAAATGGATAACTAAAAATATATGACACCCAATTTAACTACTTAATTAGAAATACTCTAAAAGAATTAATTTGAAATTGTAACTTTTCTAAACCTTGACAAAAAGTGAGAGTTTGAAACTGTATATTTTTTAAACTAAACTTGCAGTTTCGGACTGACATTTTGTTACCTTCGAGACCATAATTAAAAGCGGGTTCCCATTTTCAACCAATAAGAAGTCATACTTTGAAACTATGACTTTTTCAAAACCATAAACAACAAGTCCCAGTTTCAAAATGGCAACTTTTGTTACCTTTGATTTAAAAATCGGAGTTTCAAAATGTGTTTTTAGGATTACCTTATGATACATTGGCTGATAGAGGGCGTGATCCCCGTGACCTCGAAAATTTCTCATGGTGGCCGCACTCGCACCCCTAAATGAATGGGGGATGCAAACTGACACGTAGCTTCGTCCAAGAATGGGGGATGCTTCATTATCATTCCCCCCTCTCTCTCTTTCCTATTGTTCTCTTCAAAATCCTAGCAAAAATACCAAAATAAGCATCTTTTCAAACTTTTTTTTTTAATCAAATTTAATCTGTTTTCAAACTATTTATCAAACCTAACTTATTTTTTAAAGCCGCCGTTGGTAATGACATTTTTGTTGAACTCACCGTTGCCAACGGCGGGTATATGCTTAAATAAACAAATGCTGTTAAAAAATAACTTTAACCACTACTAGAAGTGGCGTGAGTAAACAAAAACAGAAGACACGCCATTCACATCGGCGAGTATTTGTGTGATCTATTAAACCCAGGTCACCATTTCCCTAGCAACCCGCGACCCCCCCTCCCCCCCTTGTCTCTCCTCGCGACTCCTTTCTTCTTCTCCCCACGATCGATCTCTCTCTCCGCCATCGATCTCTCTCTCCGCCATTGATCTCTCTCTCATCTCCCCGCAATTGATCTCTCTCTCTCATCTCCCCGCGACCGCCATTCGCTCTCTCTCCCCGCGACTGTCGTTCACCACCCTCTCTCTTCCCACCCCCGTGACCCTCTCCTCATCACCGCCTCTCCAATCATCTCTCCTCGGTGCCATAAGATATGTATATATGTATATATCTCTTTGTCTACAAATGTATATCTCTGTGTATATATTTGTAAAATAATTAGGGTTTATATAAATGTGTCTGTGTGTGATATGTATATAATTAGGGTTTATATAAATGTATATCTCTGTGTATATAAATGTGTGTGTGTAATATGTAACTTGTTTGAAGTTGCAATTTTTGGCTTATATTATGAATTGCTAATTAGGTTTTTTTGTCTAGGTATTATTGCAAATT
>MKEJ01044484.1:0-22186 GCA_001753735.1 Embelia ribes | reverse complement strand
CACAATAGGAGAGCTTTTAAAAAGGTCAATTATGGGATCCATAGTTAGGACTCATTTGAGATACTTTGTTATAAATTAGTTTTCTTTTTCTTTCTTTTCTTTATAGGGGACTATGTTCAATTCAAGTCGAGGGATATACATACATATTTTCGCTTGAAAAATTGGTCAAATTTTTTTAAAATTTATTCTTTTTGTTTAGTTTATTTTTTTTCTTTCTTAAAAAAGAGAGCAATTTTTAAATTGAAATATGGTATAATGTTTAATCTTTGGTGTGTAAACTGTATTTTTTACTGATTTTATCTTATATTAGTACCATATATTGTCAAATCACGCTTTATGATCTCTCCATTTTTTCACATCATACTGTTCTTGGTTATAGTGCTTCCCTACTACCGCTATCTTATTATTTTGTATTGATATCATTATTCATATTCGTGATAGAGAGGAGTTAATTACCTAAGAAAATATTAAAGGGGTTGAGAACAGTCTTGTTTTGTGTGTGTGTTGAAGTTCTGTGCTTTTTGCAAAAATTAAAATGTTCTTGAGTTGTTCTAAAGGAAAGTGAGCAGAACTAACATATTTTCCTCACTTTAAGGTGTCATCTAAATGATGTGGTTTAGAAATTTGATGAGGGAAAAACTAAAAAGTACTTTAAAATTCTACGAAAATATACGAGTGAACTTCTTTGAAAAAAAAAAGTGAGTACTTCAATTAATTTTTCCAAAAAGATTGCTTAAATGCCCGAATTGTATGTTTAAAAGGTTACATGTAATTCCCAACCAATGAACTGAAGGTGATAAAAAAACAGCTAATGAGTCCACCGTTTGGTAAGAAACTCTTTTTGGCTCTCTTCAGGGATAAGGTTTTCAATGATTATCAAAGTCGGAATGAGTACCAGAGAAAAGCGACGGTTTGAAAACTACCTCCAACATAAAGTAAGAAGTTAGAGCATATCTAATGTATAATTAAATTATACAAAATACAAAAGAAAATCTAATTGCCCGCAACCAAAAAATTCTCAAGAGAACAATAGTCCCATCTATTCTAACAAAATCCTCTAGAAACAAGGCATGGATGTGCCTTTACCATGAACCTGTCAATCTCTTTTCTCCCTCCTTGTTTTAAAATTTTCCCAGAAGTACAACACTTCACATGTTACTTTTTTGTGAAGCAGGTAAGTAAATAAGTGCATATTTAGACGGATCAAAATTGAAATCCACCGAATCCACCTCCAGGAAAGCCACCTCCGCCGCTGGGAAATCCTCCTTCGAAGTGGAATGTATATTGCTGGCCACCGCCCCCACCACCAAAAGGGTTGAAGCCACCACCACCGCCACCCCATCCCATACCCATGTCATCGACATCTTCACCTCTGTCGTATTTCGTTCTTTTGTCTTCATCTGAAAGAATCTGTATGGAGAAACATTTGAGTTTGAAAATGTTGACAAGGCATAGTGCAAGTAAAATGATTTATATCTAACATAAAACCAGCTTTTAGATATGGAATGGAGAGTAAGGTGTCAAGGAAGTGTTACTTCCATAAAAATTGGAAGAGGGGGAAAAGTGCAAGTATGACAAGAGTAACAAAAAATTAGGACGCGTGCTGATAAGAGAATGTCTGATATTAGATTCTGTAACTCAGACCAACAATAGATTAATTTTGCTCTAGATCCGATCTTGTGAAAACTTGCGCGGGTGTCATTCATTACATGGATAGATCAACTTCCACTATGTCTTAAGGCCTGAATCATTAGTCACAGAAAATGTAACTGCAAATAAAATCAACTTTCTCCAACACAAATAAAATCATCTTTCTTTTAAACGAAGTGAAGGTGCCCTTGTTGGAAAAAGTAATGACACAAGTATTGTAAAATCATGTGCAGAAATTGCACAACACCTATACGACCTATGTGGTTAAATCATCTGTGCAGTTTTTCCCCCTAAAACAAAATAAAAGCATGGGATATTGCCAAGAGTCGTTACATTTTTGTGAACATGATTGTGGGTACAAGAATTATTTTACAAATGGAAATCTATATTAAAACTTTATTAGAAGTTAAAGTTTAGGAACTGGAAAAGTGGTCAACAAAAGAAAAGTATAAAAAGAAGAGAGAGAGAAATCTAACAACAAACTGAAAAGAAAAATGGACTAGTTCAAATCAAACCTCATATGCGGCAGCAATTTCCCTGAATTTGGCCTCTGCTTCTTCTCTATTGTCCACATTCTTATCTGGGTGCCACTGCAAAGCAAGTTTTTTATAGGCTTTTTTAATCTCCGCCGCTGATGCAATCTTTGGAACTCCTAAAATTTTGTACCAATCCTTCCGTTGGCTCATTTTAAGTGATTTTTCAGCCCTCATCAGCGCCTCACGAATATTCATGTCCTGTCGAATCGGAATATTAAACATTCACACCAAAAATTGTACCCCAAACTACAAAAGTTCAATTAAACTACAAACTATATCAAACTGTTATGGTTGGCACTTCTTAAAAATATTTTAAAAATCAACTACCACAACGGTTTTTCATTCACAAAACTGAATAGTTTTTGCTCAAACATACTTTTGTAAATGAAACATTAACGAGCTAGGAGAAAAAAAAAAATCACACACAAAAAAAAAGATAAAGTGTTGGGGTTATCCAAAAATTCCTCCCAAAATATACTAGCACTCTCTTTTTCTGGATAAGCAAAATACATCTCTTTTGGCCAAACACCAGAAAGTGCAGTTTTCAAGCGGGAAAACAGACACCCCTCAACAATTAGAAGAAGATACTTCAAGTGAAGCAAGGAACCACAAGTGCTGCTCTTCAATGGGAGAATAAATGTCATCCTTCAAGAGGCAATACCCAACATGCATGGTATTTACTAATCTGAGTGTCTCAGTTCACTAATGATGATAAAAACTTATGAAAAAAGCAATAATATGAGAGACTAATGAAGACAAACCTGAGGTGATTTTTCAGCAGCAGATTTTAGATCTGCAACAGCTCCCTCCCAATCTTCTGTCAGAAGTTTAGCTTCACCTCTCTGAAATACATAGTCACATGTCAAATAGGAACTCAAGTATCTCAGATAAAAATTAAAAATCTCGGGTCATTCTTAAAAGAGTTACCTAAAACAGTTTTTACTCAGGCAGTCAGGCATCTTTCATTGCCTAAGGTTCATAGTAAACATTCAAGTGTACAATATTTTCCAGGAATATATTTTACATTGGAAGAAACGGAACCTGATTGCCTGAATTCTTTTAGGAGAAAAAGGCCAAAGTTCTTTAAGGGAAAGAACCAAACATAAAGGGGGTAAAACCTGAACTAAAGCTTCAACAATCTCCTCATTAAGGTTCAGCACTTCTGTGCAACTACTTATAGCATCCTTGCCCCTACCAAGCGTAACCAAAACCTTGCACAATCCAAGATGAAGGTTAATATTGTGAGACACATGATGAGGGTCCAGTGCAAGGGCTGCTTTGTAGTCCTCCACAGCAAGCCGCAACTTTCCCTTGGTTAAGTTATCTTCTGCCTGCATCAAGAATATGGAAAGGAGACAAAGTGTGAGATTTTGTTTATTGAAAAAGAAAGTGCTGGGGAAAAGGTATTATCAAGCCTCTCTATACATCACGAGCTTACACTTTTTGTCTTCTTGAGTAAATTCTTTAAGCCAAAATATGCCTTTTTCAGTTCACTGTGCTCTGGATCCAGTCGAATACCTGTCTGATAATGCCTGAAGAAGAAAACAAATAACAGAAAGAAAAAGAGCCTGCTTGAATAGAAAATACGTTGGAACATGACATAAAGCTGAAATAATCCTTGAAATTTAGTTGATATGTTTACTATCCTTTCGCACTTTAAGGGGAAGGGGAGGAGGGGAGAAGTTAGCTCACAATGTGGGTGATGATAAACATACTTTGTTGCAACATCATGATCTGCCAAGTAATAGTAGGCACGACCACGCAGTAGTAATGCGTCTAGATTGTTCTCGTCTTGTTTCAGAATAAGCCCTGTCTCATAGATAACGCCAGAATAATCTTTAGCCGCTAACAATATCTTCACCTTTAGGAGTTTCGCCTATAGAAGGAAGACGTACAAGACCGCAAATGAATTTAATTCCCGTCAGTGCCAAGCAAACAATAACAAGTGATTCAGAAAACCAAACTGGAAAACATCCGAAAACACAAATAGGATTGTGATGATATAATCCATACCCTTGAACATTCAGGGGAAAATACAAGTACAACTTTCTCAATATACTCCAATGATTTTGTAAAGTCGCCTGAATCGGACAGAGAAATAGCTGTCTCCAAGGCATTCTTAGCCTGTAGCAATTGAGAGAGTTCTTTCTCTGCAGCCGTGTCACCAGGTTTCATCCCCAAAAACTTTCTATAATCATTCTCCGAATTCTCATATCTACATAACCCAAAAATTGCCTATATCAGATATTCTCCTTTAAATATGAAAGGGCATGGAAAGATAAGGCTGGGAAAGAAGAATTTGGAGGACCTCATTATAATTCAGATAATAAATCAATAAAGATACCAACCAAAGATACTACCATACCCTGGCCCCGGAGCAGAGTCTAAATACTCCAGAAATCACTAAAGCATAAGATCTATCGTCTATCGAGTAGTGCAGGTGGAACTAAGTTACAGCAGTAAAATTCTAAGAGAAAAGGACAAATAACATAAAATACTCAAAAAGAAGTGACGGAGCGAAATCAAAGTAAATCAAATCAACTTAATGAAGAGGGAAGCATGGGAAATGGACGGGCGGGAGTATAACTCAGAGGGAGAATAAACTATAAAAAACGGTGCCTTCAGTTCATAACCTGCTCCTCTAAGCAGAAGTAAGCTCCCCGAGTATCTTACTTTCTATTGCCTATTCATGGCAAATAAGTTGACTGAAGAATTTATGGCTGGTTTCTCCCAGTTTCATAATCTCAGTTGCTAAAGTTGATACATCCTGTCAGTCTCTCCCCCGAAGATGTTAGAATAAATTACACTGCCCCCAACGCTTCAAAGAAGAACATCAACACTTCTTGAAGTTTCAACTTTCAAACTTTTTCTACTCAGTCCTCCAAGGTTACAAAATCTACAGCAATTTAATGACAACAAGTTATTTCGCGAATGGCTTCAAAAGTTACATCCCTCAAATTCGTGAAGAAGATGTTTGACCTACACCACCGACATAGGAATTCACATATTCAAATACAATTATCATTGGCCTTCATATGATATTGAATATGAATTACTCTAAAACTATTGATCTGACTAATGTGCTGTGCCATTTGATCTTGAGATGCTTTTTCCTTCTTTCAATATTGGCTTTCTTCTCTAGTTACAACTTACTATTTTTTTTTGAGTTATTTTACATTATCTCGAGAGGTTTGAGAGAACAAGCAACAACTTTCCCGCAGTTCAAGGAGTTGCACTTCATCATTTTAATTAGTTTCTTTTTTAAAAGAAAAACCTTGATATATGGGTAGATATATATTTAGCAGAAACCACAGATGCACAGAGACAGAGACTCCTCTCTCTCAATATATAGCTACCAAAGATTACCACACATGGTTGTCAATACCGTTCCGGCAAGCATACCTAGAGCATACTGGCAAAGCGTATAGGATTTAACACTTCAGTTACAAGTCTTTATGTATTTGCATACATAGAATATATAGCTGCTTATAATAAATTATAAAATTTTTGAAGTTTCTTAACTAACATTATCAAAGGCACCACAAAGAAAAGCTTACATAAGTTCCCTTCCAAATATAAATTTTTAACTCAAAATAAGATAGAAAGAAAAAAAAAACTTCAATATCATTCATCAGTTCTTATAGTAGACACCAACTGACGAGTAAATTAATAAGTGAATATATTGTTTTAGTATAAATATCATATCAATTATCTTTCATTAATTACATGTAATTTTGGCAGATATTTCAAAGTTGGGGCTATCATCTAGAGTTTATTAAGTTAAAACTCAAACCACCAAACATAAGCTCGATGCTGATTAGCAATAAGGTGTCTAAATGAAAGCCATAAGGTACCAGGTCCAAGCCTAGTTTGCAGCACAAAATTGTATTCTTTTCGCCCAGCAAAAAAGTCAAAGTAGTGAACGGGTCCACAATGTCAGTATTGCCCACGTATGCTCAGTACATGTCAGTACACCCCATACACCCAGTGCAATCTGGAATACAGGGAGCTAGGATGTGAAACTCTGATATTGGATTAGGAGTGTTACAGTACATACGGGCCTGAACTGGACGATTACGGTATTGACAACTATGCTACCCACCACCATAGGAACCCCTATCAATTATGGATGGATCTTATATCCATGATAACAATTAACATCCACTTGACCGGTTGACCCCAAGCAATGTTGACAGTTTGGAGCCCCTCCAAGGAAGTTTCCATTTCCAACAATAATTGAATAGACCAAAAAGCAATCAAGATCAAAATTACAGACGTTTTCATCTCAGAGATACAAGCATATGATGCAAAAAATCTTGGTGAGCCGCTATCTAATTTAAACAAATATACCATGAATATTTTGATTGATCTTCCAAATACTTCAAGTGGTGACACATTTTTAAAAAATAATAATAAATTCCAACTCAATAGCATTCTGCACCTCGTGGCATTCAAAATTTAGTATTTCACAAATACTAAAAATTTTGAGAGTTAGCAATTTACCAAAAAGCAAGCCTCTTGGAAATTACTGTATTTCGAAAGAGCAGGAAGTTTCTAATGAGAACCTGCACAACTGTCGAAAAACAGATGCCCGGTGCCGATATGCTTCTGAAAGCATTGGATCTGCTTCTATAGCAGAATTTAGATCATCAAGAGCTTCATTGAAACGTTTCACCATTACATTTTGTGAAACTTTCAGAAACAACTCAGCAGCATCACCTGGTTTTCCATCTGTGAATTCAAAACATGGATATGCACAATATTAAGAAAGGGACGATGATAAAAAGCAAACATGAAGTGCAAGCAAGTGCATAGACATGACAGAAAAAGGCAAGTGGTGCCATTGCTATACAAAGCGACAAAGAAAAGTCACTTTTTTCTGTTCATGTTCGCATGCATAAAGTGATCAATCAATAGAATACTTTAACAAGTAAACTTGTTTGCATTTAAGACGTGAAAGAGAAAATGAATACTTATGACATTGGGTTTTGGAGCCCCATGTTCTACCAAACTGATCTAAGATTGCTTTCTTATCAGAACAGAAGATAACACTGATTACGAAAAAAAATTAAAAATAAAGTATGGCTTCTCTAGTTACAAAGAATTTAAAGGATGAGGGGGCTCTGACTCTAAAAATTTAGAGTCAGAGTATGAGGCATAATGTAAGCCACAAAAACAGAATCTTATAATAAAAAATTGTAAAAATATTTTTGTAAATATATATAAAAGATTTTGTTTCTGTGGTCTATATTTTGCCTTTCATTAGTGTTTAAGTATAGTGTTAAAGACCCTTGACTCTTTGAAGAAACACCAAAATGTTGGATAACGATTCTTCATAATTGGAAAAGAGAAACAAACACAGGACCTTTGAAGCACAGACACTCCGAATTGGGTGCCGTAGCCGTGGCGGACACTCCGGGGACACGGATACGCATTGGACACGGCTAGATACATGTCGGACACTCCATATGGCATGTCTGAAATTAAAAATCTTAATTTAATTTCCAGACACTTCTCGGACACGGCGTGGACATGTTTGAGACCCGGCGGTAGCAAAAATGTAATTATTGGACATGTCTGAGTCACGACAGCGTCAAAATGCAATTAATTCTTCATTTTTTGGAATAATTTGTAACAATTGAAAAGATGAGGAGTTAATTGAAATATTAAAAGAGAAACTGATACGTGCATATTTATCAATACTTATTATAAAACAAACACAAATTAAGCGGTTAAAAGTGAAGCCAATTTCAACTTTTAGACTTCCCAAAAATGTCCTTGGCTCTTTTTTAGTTATACTGGGAAGTTAAAGGGTATATTGGGTAAATGACATGCAACAACTGCCGCACTTACAAAATACTCCTTATTTCACTTCTTGATTTTCTCCAACTGCAACCACTTCCTTTCAATGGTTTAACTTTGGAACACAATAACGATTGTAGAACATCTATCTACCCTTTCTCTCACAAATTTTAATTCAACTTCTTCCCCCAAAATTAAGGCAAATTCGTCCTTCCTTTCTCTTATCTCTTTCTCTTTTTTTGTGTAAATCAATTTTTTATACTTGAGGTATTAATTGTCAATAAACTCAATTGAGTTTCTTCACTTGCAACTTATCTGTGCAAATTTGCTTGAGTTTGATTCCTCTTACCCTTTATTTTTTATGTTATAAGGTAGCACAAAAACATGGGCTATAGCTTATCAAACTCAAAATAAAATTAAAAAAAAAAAGTGAAATCAAGCAACACGTTGTTGAAACTTTATCGTAGGCATAACTTAGAAACTAAAATTTACCGGTCAATTAAAGGTATAAAGGGTAGTTAAATTAAAACTTTGTTTTGTGGGTATATTTATCTTTCTTTCTTTCTTTTTGTTGTTGTTATTGTTCTGTTTACTATGATACAATGATTTTAGATAAACTTGGAAAGGCCCATGAAGAGTAACAATGTAATCAACATTCCATTACTTTTGTTGTAATTTTATTATTATCACAGTAAATGTTTTATTGCTTTATAAGTTATAATCCACATGGGATAAAAAGTTGATTGGATTTGAAGTGTATAGATGATGTGTGTACATGTTTTTTATTTCTATTTTTTTTATGTAAACTTTTTTTATGATTGCCCAAAATTGCCTCTGATTTGATTAGTTCCATACCACAAACTGTAAAGGTAGTTAGGGAAGAATAAAACCGATAATAACTGCTCCCACTTTCTCTCATAACTTCCCTTCTCTACCTCCTTTCTTTCTTATCTTAATTGTTATTTTAAATTGAAAATCACCTGCCCCGCTTTTTAAAAAAATGCAGAAGTCCCTCTTATCTCTCTTACACATAGTCACGTGTTACGGATAAAAATGAAAAAAGAACTGACAAAAACTTACTCAACGGAGATTTTCTCTCCCCCTCACATCTTAATTTTCTATCCAATAACTTAAAAAATCTAGCTTTGATCTCTATTCAGAATTATCGGTAAGTTAAATATGACTCTTAAATCGTCCTCTTATTATTAGACTGTATTTTCCTCAATCTCATAAATAATTGTTTTGCAATTATCGTAATAAATGATTTAGTATATCATTGATGTTGAATTGTTGATTATAGTGATAGGTGTTCATTTCAACAATCAATGTAGCACAATTACTCAAATGCATAGCATTCAAAGAGCCTTATAGTAATTATTCATTCGTTACTCAATTATTTCTTTAAGTCTTTTTAATAAAATTGTGTATACATCGTGTGTGTGCGTCGTTCGCTAGTAATATATATGTAAGGACAGTATGATTATATATCACAATTAGAACATGCCTGTCCTTGGCGTATTGGTTTCTCTTTTCCATTGTTTAAAAAATACCTTGCTTCTCTCCTTGTTTGCATTTGGAATCCCCTTATATTTCCCAAATCTTACCACATTTTTTCGCCAAAAAACCCTTCGGAGGAGCCACTCTAACCATGCAAATTACATTACCACATTTTCGTGCCAAAAAACCATTCGGAGGAGCCATTCTAACTGTGGAAATTACATCACTCACTTTCGTATAGGTGCAATTCTTTTTTTGGAATGTACAAAACAATAAGTGCTTGTCCTTTTTAATGTTTATATTCATAGTAAAATTAAATATATTAATATTATTACTCCATTATATTCATTGGGCACAAAATTAATATAAATTTTTTTAGAGAAAACATCAATATTTACATTTTAGTCAAATTTAAAAAATTAAATCGTCAATTTCATAGTTGGTGTCGTTTTAGATAATTTATTTGTTTCAGTTTAATTATAGCTTTGGAAGATTAAGAATATATTTATAACTCTTTTTACAAATTTATCCATACGATATAAACCAAATTTCCAATAACTTTGTACAATTCAAATATTTAATAATGAATAATATTTTGCTAAAATATATTCACTTTTTGCAAAAATTGAAACCATTTAACAATCCCCATAATTTGTAAGTGTTAAATTCAAGTGAATGCTTTTGGTATTATCTAAAATTGCGTATCCATCAAAATACAAAATTATTTATAGCGTGCATTTTATTAAAATTTGACGTTAAAAATAAAAAGATAAAGAAAAGAAATTCAACATCAAACTCCATAAATGCATTGCTCCTTTAAACCATTCCAACAAGCCCTAAGACGCCTCCGCACCTTACTCTCCCACACGACCGCCGCCGCCGCCGCCGGCCCTGACGCCGCCGCCGCCGCCGCCATGGATGCGATCAAGCAAAAGCTAAAAACGAAGGTCTGCATCATCGGCAGTGGGCCCGCGGCTCACACCGCCGCCATCTACGCCGCCCGCGCGGAGCTCAAGCCGATTCTCTTCGAGGGGTGGATGGCGAACGGCATCGCACCGGGCGGCCAGCTCACAACCACCACCGACGTCGAGAACTTCCCCGGCTTCCCCGATGGGATCACCGGCATCGACCTCACCGAACGCTACCGCGCCCAGTCGCTCCGGTTCGGGACTCAAATTTTTACAGAAACTGTTGAGTCTGTTGATTTCTCGAAACGGCCGTTCGAGATATTCGCGGATTCGACCTCGGTTTTAGCTGATGCTGTTATCGTTGCCACCGGGGCAGTCGCCAGGTTTATTCAATTGATATTTTTGTTACATTTTGTATTCACCTGTCATTCATTGTGGCTCTGTACTTAATTTTAGGGGCTAATTTGATTTATTTCACAACAATGAATCGGCATAATACTATTTTTATATTTAAGGAATCTAAATTGGATATTATGTATTTTGTTATCTTCTATTTTAGAGCTTGAGGTGCGGTCATTAAAATTTAGGGGATGAGAATAATAATAAACCGGAGGGAATATGCACTTACAACAAATGACATGAAGGGTTTTGGATTGTGTTTGGTACACTTTAAAAAACTTGCTTTGAATAATCTGGATGGTTTTAGAAACTGTCTTACGGTGATGTCAAAAGCTGCTTCTACTTTAGTTTCCAAAATAACTTCAGCTATATTTATTACATTCTCCACACATGTCTGCGCTTGCTTTTTTACTAATTTTTTTTTTTCCCAAACAACACTATATTTATCAAATCAACATTTATAATTTATATTTACCAAATATTAGAATTATACGCGCTTTCATTATTATTAACTTTTAAAAGTAGCTTTGAGAAGCGAATTATGAAAAGCATTGGCATTCTCGAACTAAACCTAAATAGGAAATATTACTGCCTTGCCACTTGTGCTTGTACCAGTTTTACCATTGCTCTTGTGAGAATACCTTCTTCTCTATCATCTTCAATAACTTCAATTTCTTCATTAACTATATCAATTTTGTTCTTCTCTTTTACCATCATGACACATTTGTAAACTTTAGGCGTCTTGACTTCCCCGGGGCCAGCGAAGGCCCTGGCGGGTTTTGGAACAAGGGGATATCGGCCTGTGCCGTCTGTGATGGCGCTGCCCCCATCTTCAGGAACAAGCCATTGGCTGTCATTGGCGGGGGAGACTCAGCAATGGAGGAAGCAAATTTCCTAACCAAGTATGGGTCGAAGGTTTATATTATCCACAGGAGGAATGAGTTCAGGGCTTCAAAGATTATGCAGAATCGGGCACTTACGAACCCTAAGATTGAGGTTTTGTGGAATAAGGAGGTGGTGCAGGCGTACGGGGAAAGGGCGTTGGATGGGCTGAAGGTGAGGGATGTGGTGAGTGGTGAGATGGAGGATTTGAAGGTGTCCGGTCTGTTTTTCGCAATAGGGCATGAGCCGGCTACAAAGTTTTTGGATAGGCAGTTGGAGCTGGATGCGGAAGGGTATGTGGTGACGAAGCCAGGGACGACAAAAACGAGTGTGAGGGGGGTGTTTGCTGCGGGAGATGTTCAGGATAAGAAGTACAGGCAAGCAGTTACTGCTGCTGGCACTGGTTAGTGACTCTTTCCTTCCGATGCTTGCTTTGCCCATTAGCATGGTAGTTTTATTTGTGTGCTGCTATATTACATTTGCAAACTCGTATTTGTGTATCTGGCATCTGCATATGGTAATAGAGTAATGATATACGTTCAAAATATCTTGTAGAAAAATTGTACGAATATCTGTGCAATGTGCAGTTACATCATGTGTCATCCGCTCCTTAAAAGTAGGATCAATATACAAAATCTAACCACATTAGATATCATACAATTTTGGTATAGTATGGTTTGATATCTGATGGAGAAGCAACTGGTTGCCTTACAATCCGTTTAACCATGTGGAACCTGGTATACCAGAAATTTGTTTTTGGACACATGGGCTGTATGGTCAACTGCATAATAATGCCATTGATTGTTAACGACTTTTGAAAGCTTATTTCGATTGAGAATATGCTTGATGCTTGCTTATACATTGTTTAATTTTCACTTTCAACTTGCCCGCCAATTGCCATATACTATGGTCCATTACTACCATGTAATTAATCACATGTAACGGTAGGCAATAGCAAAAGGAACTATAACAAGAAACCCCAGCTGTTACAAGTACTTTGTGGGAGAACACTTGTTGACCAACCTATCGCAGAATGACCTGAAATTAAACTATCTATTTTCTGTTTTTCGACTTGCACAGGATCACATAAACATAGGAATAGTGGAATGAAAATTCTATATTGTCAGTCTCTTCTTAACACTGATTTACTTTGAAAATCCTGGATTAGTTTAGATGAGAGCATCCTTGGAGTATTGTAAACTTTGTTCCATGCGGACTTAAAGTTACTGTTTTGTGCCTTCTAACAAACTTCATATAAGAGACTGTGTGTGGGTATATATCAGGCCCTTTTAGTATAGAAAACAATGTGTTCCTGTGTGGCTAAGGCAGTTAAAAGACTTTGCTGTTAGCTATTTCTACTTGAGAGTGAAGCAGTGGAGGTGTTATAAAGATGTTCTTTTTTCCCCTATAAGTCTGATTAAATAATATTGCGGTGGAGTAGACTGTCTCTAAGTCTAATCTAGATCAGAGCAAATAAAGTTATTAAGTGTGAGCATGACTGTAGTTAAGAATCAGGGATATCATTCGCTTTGATGGAAATTTGAATAGGTTAAAATAACTAAAGTGCCACGAAGCACAAACTTGAGAATAGGAAATGGAAGTAATAGTCAGGCTAATGTGACAGTTTTCAAAAATGTCACTTTGACATGACAAAGAGATTCGAAACATGTGATTTTTCACCGAATAGTTAATTTATGTACTTACCTTTTATCTTTTGCTGATACGACAACCAAGATAACAGTACTAGTGAGTAGCGACAGCATGGTTAGAATTGAATCTTTCTTCTTTTTCTATTTTTTCCTCTATTAAATCATCGATGTGTATCCTTGTTTTGCCTTAAGTACTGGTCAAGTTACAAATTCCCAAGATAAAATCATGCTTGTGGATTTCTTTTTTGGTTTATCATAATGATCTGCACTTGACTCGTCGATGATCTTCTTTGTTGATATGATTTTCTTATAGTTATTATTGTTTGAAGAAACTAAAATGGTTAACATTTTGATGCTGTGTTAGTAGGGTAAACTGTGGCATATAAACTTTTACGGAGATCTTAAGAATATAGGATTGTGCTGCAGCAAGAGGTATGAAAAATTTAGATTTAGTTATGGAAGAGGTAGTTATGCTCAAGCAGTCAGAAGAAAAAAGAATGTTTTGGCGCTGTGCTTGACTATGGTTGAGTACTTTCGAGGGTCTTTGCTTGAGAACTATTATTACTAGATTCTTTAAGGAAACCAAGTCCTCTTATAAGGCTAATGGCACTGTGCTTGACTTTTGGTCACAAGGTATGTTTATGTTATATTCCACCCCTGGTATCCATAGGAAATATTTTTATAAGATTCATGTTTGAGATTGTTTGATAAGAGATGGGTCATAGGCTGTTAATGATGAGAGACTATGGTTTCTCCTATTTGAGTGAGCAATTAACAGAGACTTTTGGCCTTAAGGTATGCTTATGTTATATTCCACTCTTGGTATGTAAATGTATAGGAAATGTTTTTATAATATTTATTTTTGAGATTGTTTGATAAGAGATGGGTCTTAGGCTTTTAATGATGAGACACTATGGTTTCTCTTATTTGAGTGAGCAATTGACAAATGTTTATGGAAAAAAGAAACCAGATATCCAGGTAGTATAAGTTTCAAAGGAGACACAAAGAACGACATGGTGATAAATGTTGAAAGTTGAAAATTTTAAAAAAAATCTTACTACAGACGTGAGGATATTGCAGAACAAATACGTATTTCACCAATTATGCAAAAGACGTCTAACCGACTTAGATGCTTTGATGGCTAACCCTGGATGGGTAGGTTCATACTCTTTGGCCTGATCATAGGGTTTTAACCTCAGACCTCCAGATCCAATAACCATCAGAAAACACAACTAGGAGTGCTAAATGTTGGTGATACAGAGCACGATAGTCAGCATCTCTGTTTATTCCTTGAGGCTGTTCATTAACTCAAGTCTTTGGCCGTACTTCCATTTTTTCGTTTATTTCTGTGGTTTGTTAGCTGGCCATATTCTCAGATTTTTCATGGAATGGTGATTTCCAATGCCATGTTTCTATTTTTTTTTTTTTTTGTTGGCAAAGGTTACTTTGTGAGGAATCCCTCACTAACAGCGAAGTGATACTATGGAAACTGGAAACAAACACACAAGTGAAAACAATACCAGCTGCGGGATATCATTCGAGGGTCCCATGTGTTGTGTCGATGTTGTTGTGTGTGTTGGCGTACCAATGCGATGTAACATGATGACAATTCAGTGCGTGTCAATGCGTGGGCGAGATGCTATGCGATAACGAACTTATAAACTACCGAATACATAATAACTAATTAAAACCTAAACCTAGGACATTCCAGTTTGTCCAAAACTTCCCCATGCAAGAAGAGGCAAACTTGATGCTGAATTGTTAATTCCATGGTGGTTTTTTTTCTTTTTTTTTTCAAAGGTTACTATATGAGAAAACCTATGGAGATGGCTTGATATTTGGATGTTATTTGATTATTATAGTTGTTGCAGGTTCAACCTTTCCTAAAATTGATATTGGTGGTGTTTAAAATCCTAACTTGAATTTCCATAAATTAGGGCCATGCACACCTCAATTGAGACTTGTGAATCGGAAACAATCTCTCCGTAAACAGGGGTAAGGTTGGGTACATCAGACTCTCTCAGATCCTATAATGTTGGAGCTTTGTGCACTGGGCCGTTCGTATATATACTTTATGAGAAACCCCTCATTTACGGCGAAGTGATACTGTGGAAACAAACACACAAATGAAATCAATACCAGCTACAGGATAACGAACTAATTAAACCTAAAACTAGGACATCCTAGTTTGTCTGAAACTTCTCTGCGCAAGAAGAGTCATACTTGATGTGGAATTAAGCAGGCTAGATCTATCCAGGGCTCCCTCTTTATTTAAACATCTGCAACCTAAAGGCATAGCTGGAGTAACTATCATTTTCTGTGGAGGTAGAGATTAATATCTTGCCCTAAGTCTATGATGCATGGAATACCTTTAGGGAGGCATTGAAACAACACCTGAGCATCACTTACTGTGTGAACTATAACAGCCCCAACCTGAAGACATGGCTAGAATCCATCCCATAAATCCGTTGTTTCTACCAAATATTTGTAGCCATTCCATAATTTTCAAAATAAGCCAATACAAATCACCTCGATCGTCCGGTATGATACCGCCTCCAACTTTCATCCCAGGGTTTTCATGGTAAGCTTCCATCTGTACTTAACTTGAAATGTCACAATGGTGGCCTCTGCTAGGGAATTACACCAATCTTCTTTTGAGAAGAAGCATTTATAGGCAAGCCAGTTTTGAGAGAAGTAGTCTTTACTCCAGTTTTCTTTGTTTGTTTGCGGAAATTATCCTGGAGTAAGTTATTATTTTTATGTATAAAATTCTGGAGCCAAAGACTCTGGATTTTGTTGAAGTTGGAAGCTTTCAATATTATATAAAGATTCACTGTTTTTTGCAAGAACAGGGTTGATGGCTCTTATCTTTTTATGAGCCTATGAGGCATGCACTTCTCTTTTGTTGAATGTAGATGGTATTTATAGAGCTTCTTTAGTAATTTGGGATTTTTATCTTCACAAATATTCATGAGAAGTCAGCCAAACTGATGTGAGTGCTCTTGTTGCCTCTTTCTTAGCTAGTAGGCTGTTTCCTTGCATGCCTAGGATCACGATCACATTTATCTCCTGATACTATTAGCCTCTTTTATAGCTTGTAGTCTGTTCCTTGCATGTTAAGATTGTGAGTATGTTCATCACCCTAGATTATTAATTATTACCACTACTGCAATGGTATGTATTATAGAAGGTGAATGGGGGTGTGTTTAGCTTATAATGGCCTTTACTTTTGCGGAAGAAAACCAAAATGTTGGCCAAGTTTTAGGAAAGTAATTCAGATGAAACTAACTGAATGTATTCCATAGGACTATGATAAGTTAAATCTGTTGTCTGTACTTGTATCAGACTTTGTACTTTCATGCATAGCCAGCATAGTTACCAAAATCATGTACTTGTTTCCGGCATTGCACGCTTCTTATATGGGAACTTTATCTCTTGAACTCATACAAGAAATGAAGAACTATATTCCAAAACATTCTTACTGTTGGGGAAGCCTAACCAAGAAAATCCTGATTTCACACTATTCTCCAAACATTTTATATCTCCATTTCATTGGCTTTAATTTCATCAATGGAATTTTACTACTTTTGTGATTGTAAATGTTTTTAAAATTTTTTTCTCCTTTCTTCCTAATATTGGTAGACTTTTAGTACCTGTCCTCATTGATTACATATGCTACAGTCACCTTTCTTTTCCTCTATTTTTTCTTTATATGTTGCATGTCCCCCCTATTTTCTTATCTGTTTCCTATTTAGATCTGACAACTACTGCTGCATTTGTTTTTTTTTGTAAGTTTCTCAATTGAACATTGATGTTAGTCGAACTAGATTTATTTTTTGTTTTTCTTAATGCAGGGTGCATGGCTGCCTTGGATGCGGAGCATTACTTGCAAGAAATTGGATCCCAAGAGGGAATGAGTGATTGACCTCCTAACTGGCATACTTTATGGAAATAAGTTTATGTCGGTAAGATCAATGCTATAGTATTATGAACAAATTGCCTATTTGGGTTGGAAGGATTGTTTGTTATTCTACTTTAGAATTCATCATACTATCAGTTATTGACACTGGTCAGTTTTTGTGTTAGATTATTTGTGTACTCTTCATATTGTACCACTTAGATGAGTGGTTTGAGTTGAAACTATTATTAATTGGATGGATTTACACTTTCGTAGTTCATAACTTGTGCTAAAGATGGTTGGCATGTGTTGCGAAATTTTAAACTTTGTTAGTTTATGTGGTATGCGCAAAAATGCAGAAATTGGGTTTGAACGCGGTATGGTTAACAGACTCATTTTTTTTTTGCTTTTTTGGAGTATCCATTTCTGTATCAGAAGCGGCCAGGGCCCGAAAAGTGATAGTCTCTGTTTAGGGCTTGCTTTGAGCAAGGAAAACAAATCCACAATGATATACAGAATGTAGTAACTAATAAGATTTTGCTTGGATGCTGCAATTTGTACACTAATTTTCTTCTCGTGGTTACATTCGCTAGGCTCTAGTAGAATCTGATTTTTCTCAAGTTTATCGATGACAATTTTGGATGCGATTTTCTGTCGTAAAAGTTTCTAATCTGGTTTATGTTCACAACCTCCATGTTTATTATAGTGCAGGATTCTTCCTTTTATGGTATTAGCATAGTTGAGAGAACATATTCAGGTGTGATGATCTATATTTCACTGTCGGTTTATTATTTTGTATGATATCAATCACTTGAGCATAATTGCCAATCAAGCTGTCCTACAAGTGCAATAAAAACCGAACAGACGTACCTTTATTTTATGCATAAAGAAAATGCTACAGAACAGTAAATTCCAAGTTCAAAGAGATCCAGGCCCCATTTCGGCTCTTCCTGATGCTCTCCCTAAATTTACAGTCACTGCTAGGCGCTGTTGCTTGTCGACAAATTATACAACTATCAGCCGATTGACACTCAAAACTCCCCTCCCAGTGCCCCTTTTTGCAGGATACAATATAACATTATTGATTTTACATTCAGAAAACCATGCAAGCACCTATGCTATTACATTCCATGCAAATAATGCAAGGAATCTAACGGCCTATGTATTTATGCAGTTCTGTTACGTGATTATCGTCGACACGTGATTCATCTATCTAGAAACATTATGAATTCATACTCCACTTCTCTCTCTCTTTCTCTTTAGGAGGAGAGTTTGGTGACATCTTTGCTAGATCTGTTGTACTTCATGTGACTCTTAACAAGCTGGCCTGCAGCAAGGGCTGACATGAGAGAGAGCTCACCAGCAAGCACTGAGCCAGCCACTATGGTTGCCAGCAGCCTTGAGTTGGACCCGGGCGACACTTGGCTCGCCCCCTTTATGCCAAGTAGGTTCAAGCATGCTGACTGTGATGCCAGCTGCGTACCCCCTCCAACTGTACCCACCTATATCATTTCCAAATATTAAGCCAATATGAAATATTATTAATTAATTATTAATTAGTAAAAGAGTGATGCTTCGTGCTTGGCATCAGTGCAAAGTTATTTATGCCCATGGACTTGGATGCATAATAGGAATTTTTTTACGACTTGGTATAAAAAAAAAATCCTGGTCATTGTGGCACCAAATTAGCTATTCGTGTGACGATGGATGTTTAGTGGCAAAAAGTTGGAACTTGAATGTCTTTTTCAATTATTGATTTTTTGTTTCCCAAGCATTATTATGACAAAAAGAAAAAAAAGAAAAAGAAAAAGAAAAAAAAAGATATCTTTCTAACTTGTATGCATTGTCAAAAAAAAAAGAAGATAACTTATATGCAGTAGTTAATAATAATATTGACTCAACCACTACCAAAATTTTTCAGTATGCTTACACATGGACATGGTCCTCCCTCTCAATCCATGCAGTAATAATTAAGGCACAAAAATGTTTGTCATTTTGGTTCTCCTTTTCCATTTGATTCCTCTGTTTCATCTTATGTGGATAATTCAGTCAAAAAATGTGTTCATTGTTATTTTACCAAAATCTTTTATTTTTAAGCTAATCAAGAAATCAACCAATAACAAACACATAATTTAAAGTTGCTCCAAAAAAACACAGATAAGGACATCGGACACCCAGAAGTGTCTAGGATAATGTAACATAACTCAGTTAATTAAATTATTTTGACGTGATAAATATGTTATAAAGTATAACTTCTAAAAATATGATAATAAATTTGCATAAAACTCTACATGGTCTACAATTTTTACATGTTGAACATATCTCAATACATTTTTTATTATCAGTTAATATTTCTAAGAATAATAGCAAATTTCAATTCAAGTAACCTTTGCTAAAAGCAATTCATTTTTCCTAGATGCCAAACATGAATTCTTAGCCAGGCATCTTGAAGTTGTCGATAATAATAGTTCAAATAATATGTCAAACAAATTATCCGACATGCACTTCAATGCGTCCATAGAGTATGTATATCCAATACGTCCGTATTGAACACCTACTCGCATCCACTTTAATGTATCAAAACTTTATAATCTATCTATATTCAAGATTCATGTCCTCTCCGTCACCATAAAAGTAATAGGCATAGTTTTTACAAAATTCAACGGTCAAAATTTACAGACTAGGGCACTACTTTTAGAGAAATATCCCTACATTTCGAAATTCTTCATCTATTGTTGAAATAAAAGGCAATATCACATTCTATATTGTGTTTGTTTGGTTGCCGAAACAGAAAAAATATTACATGCATTCAGTTTAAAATTTTCAGTTTATTTAGGCTAAAATAGCAAATAAGCTCAGTTTAAAAGTTGAGCAGTCAAACATTATTTATATTTTAAGCAAGCAAACATTATTCATATTTTAAGCAAATTAGTTAAGAAGTTGAAATTTATAAACTACAACCAAATAAGTCCATTATAACTAATATTCTATCGATCCACAAATAATTGGACTGATTTCTACTTCGAATTGTCCAAAAATAATTGAACACTTTCTTTTTTAGGAAATGTTTAATTATTACAAAACTAAATGAATTTATGCTATTTTTCATCCTAGTTATTAAAAACAAGTGTAAGTCAAATATTAATAAGGGCATACTTGGTCATTAACATTCATTTCAAATTTGAATCTTAAAATTATGTGTCAATCAAACTAATTCTATTATTTATGGATGGAAGAAGTATTATATAAACACATAGACTAAGGGCATACTTATTAGAGTGCTATATCCCTATTTTTGGTAATAGTTCATCTATTCTTGAAATACAAGAGCATATTTTCTAATTTCTTCAAATTTAAGGAGTTTTGATGTCATGTAGCCCTATGTGCCAAATTTTAGCTAAAAATCAATACAACAAGACACATAGAACCTATTATTAGACCACGGCATATCCACCGTTTCTATATTATATATAAAAGCTATGTCTGCCTAATGATATAATGTCAAATGTATTTTTAGATTTTCATTGACCTTAAAAAGATTAAAGGATGGTCACAAATACAAAAAATAAAATAAGAAAAAAATAATAGATATGATATATGTTAATTATATAATATCCCATATTTGATCATATATAAATTAAAATTTTGACCAAAAAAAAAAAAGAAAAAGAAAATAAATTTACAAAAGGATAAATATCATATAATAAAAAAATCCTATAGCCACAATAGAAAACAAAAAATACAAAAAAAATAAAATAAAATCAGATACATATTATATTGACCATTAAAAAATTCCAAGATTTGAGAAAAAAATACAAGATCTTAAAAAAATGAAAACATTATTATTATTATTATTATTATTTAAAAAATCTATTTTTCATACATATATATACCGCAAACTAATGTATCTATCTATTCTACTTAAATAGGCACGCAAATGGTTAATTTTTTATAAGATTCTTAAAAATTTAATGAAATATAACTGATTCAAATTGTTTTGTAGATATAAATATTTTTAAATTTTCAAATAGAAATAGATCAATAAAATGTATCATAGAAGTAAAATATGAAAAAAATTTCTTCTCCAATAACCAATTTTAAATATCATCAAAAAAATAAATAAATATTACATATAAAATGTATGAAGAAATATACATTTGAGCTAATGATAAGTGCGGCATAGATAGCTTTTTTTTTCAATTGTTAAAAAATTTTGAAAATTTTTATTCTTTATTATAAAAAGTTAAGAACATTGAGTTATAGTATAAGTACCTCAAGATATTTGGAGCAGATAAAAACTATGTGCACTTCTTCAAAACAATTTTACATAATCTAACTATTCTATAAAAAGTATCAATTCCACAAAATATTTCATACAATTTTTTTTTCCAAATTTACCGTTCGTCTTATTTATTTATAACAAAAGGTCATTATACCCAAAATAGTATATTAATTATTTTTAAGTTGCATATATTTTGTTAAAAGATAATACTATATTCTTAAATACTTGGATTGATAATTATGACAAAAATAAAATTTGAACAATTTAAATAAAAATATTAAAAATTTAGCAATTATAATTTACAATCACTCACATATCTACCAAACTTAACAATATATTTAAATATTATATTAATTTTTAATAATACAAATTAGTGTCGGGAGTTCATTAAGGTATCTCTAAATATCTATATGATGTATACTTAAAATTCCTATAAATGATAACTATAACACTTCAATATTTTTATTATAAATTATTTGAAATAATTTTTTAATTTTTGCTCTAATGCTAGTATGTAATATTTTATTAGACAATAAATTTATGAATAAGGTGCTCCGCACATATGCGTGTGCTAATTATAGCAAATGTAACTTATAAATAATTTGATAAAACATAGTTGTTATCCAGTTTTAAATATTATCCAAAAAAGTAAATAAGTACTACTTATTGTAAAATATAAAAAA